>JAANSK020292378.1:0-19976 GCA_011763485.2 Isoetes engelmannii
AAGTATCAAATGGACTCTTCATCAAGATGGTGAAGTTTGCAATCTAGATTCATCTCTAGACATGAATTTTAAAGGGATCCATCATCAAGATGGTGAAGTTCGCAATCTAGATTCATCTCTAGACATGAATTTTAAAGGGATCCATTAGAAGACGTTGCTTGAGACATACGTACAGGTCATGCATTTGTAGCTCAGTGGATAGAGCGTATTTTTCCTAAGCAGAAAGTCACATGTTCGACCCATGTCTAACACGTTCAAAGAGCAGTCAAGTTAATGTCAACAAAGTGCAAGTATCAAATGGGGTTGACAGTCGCAACGTACATTCCAATCTATAAACATGCTTATATTTTAGAGGCTTATCAAAGTGATTGACTTTGGCGGCAACTTCTATATGGATGTGTCAAAATTTCATTGAACTAAAATTGTTGTGTACAATTTTAATGCATTTATTGTAGTGCTTGGTAGCCAAGTTCAACTTAGATAGCTTTTATAAAGTTGTGATCAAATAATAGACTTTATGGCCTTTAAAAACAAAAAGAGAGGCGCAATTTTAAGATTTAGATTCATTTGAGGCACTTGGGTTACATGTTACTTTTCCGATAGCTCTCTATATCCTTTCCAGTTCATAGGGATCATGTTATTATGAGAGTTCAAATACCCTAACAACTTCTTTGCTGGCATATCAGAAGGCCATACTTGAAGACAATCCTGTAGCTGCTTTGAGGCTAGGTGCCAATTTCCAGCAATATAACTCTCAACTCCAGCTTCAAACATAGACCTATAATCTTGGGGAAGTATCTTTAAATCCATTTGTAACATTGGCATATCATATGTGTAAAGAGTCAAAGGTTCTACACTCCCTTTTACAGTGACGCGATCAATTTTTCGACATGAATCACGTAAGCTATTTTTTGTCAAACTGGCGACCACAGTCTCAGATATCAAAATCATGACACCATATTGTTTTGTTGCTGCCTCAAGTCTTGAAGCCATATTGACATGAGGAGATAGATATGAAGTATCCACCTTATGTAAAGAGCCTATAGCACCTTCTATTGCCCATCCAACATGAAGTCCAAATCCCATATGTATCCTATACCCTGCAAAAATTTAGAAGTAAGGTCTAATAACAAAGTCCTTAGCAATGCAAAGTAGAATTTCACATGAATTATACCTAATGATAAGTCACAAATTCAAGTTTAAGATTCAAGACGAGAAAATGTGTGCATATCAAATTATCGTTCTCCATATAGACATATCAGTTACATTTGCATGGATTACATTTGAAAGCACAATGTCAAATCTAGAAAATATGGGATAGATAACGCCTTGGCCAAAGGGCATTATGACCAAAAAAATCAAGGGCAATATGGCCATATCCAAAATGACGAGGGTGTGCACGTAGCGCATGCCCGAGCCATTTTGGCCATGGCCGTATTGCCCTTGAATTTTTTTTTTCCATTTAACACACGGCCAGGGCTTTAACGCCCTCGTTCGAGGGCTTACATGCATAGTCTCTAGAGTGTTATAGGCCGTACGATAACTCCCTAGAACATTATAGACTATTATGGCTTGTAAACTCAAGGTGTGTTAACGTTTTGTAAACATATTTCAAAGGTTTGCAAGCATTGTAACTAATGCGCCTTCAATATGGGTAGGCATGTAAGAGGCATCAATCTTGGCACCAACTATCATTAAGAAATTGAGGTAATAGTTGATATTGCAAACTGATCGCCTCTGCTAGTTTTAAATATATTCCCAAGGCATCTGAACGACGTTGCATATTGTGAAGTGGGGTGGGGCGTAACCTAAAAGAACCACATTATCTGCATACAAGAATTGGCGAATTGGCTAATCCTTCAGTGGCTAGACTTGTGGACTTGTAAATATCATCTGCCTTGAATTACAACACATATTATGGGGCGTAATTTGCTCCATATCGCATTTGGCCTATAATTTAAGGCGAAATGATATTTACGTTCCATAATGTCTATGATCTATGCCTCGGGCCATTGATGGCAAAAATGCTTCCGCATTGTTGCCATCTTCGGCAAAGGGCGAGGGCTTTTTGCCATGCAATGGCCCTCATAAAAGTTTATGTAGTACATTAAGAGCCTTGCTCAATTTAGTGGAAGGATGACAAAGGGATCTCAGCAAAATTTGACTCGTGTTGTACTCGTATCTAAAACTAGACCATAGGAAATTTATCGATTAGAGCATGATTATTAAATATTTCGACAAGTTGGGCCAATAATTACATGCCTGGCATACGTTGCTGAATCGCTGGGTGCATGGCAAACTCCTTCAACGTCTGGGAGGTTTCCAGAGCTTGAATAACGTCAAGAAATGATCTTAGCGCACGATCTGCAAACGATGATCCCTTGGACTGAAAACAAATGTCAGCCAAAGTCAGTTTCTATGACCTAAGGTTCCTGCTTTAAATGTAAATAATCATTCTTCAGTATCCCCTGCCAATAAAGAATGCAACCTTGAGAGCCCCATCTGATAGTGTTTTCTTCCAAACAATAAGGAAAGCATCTCCAATGTTTTTGTTTGGAAACCCATTGTGGACAGAAACTTTATTGTGTACCACATCAGCAATCTTGTTGACAAACATCATAACATCCTCTTGAAGACACTCGGTTGCATCGGTGAAGTTTCTAATATCACAAAATCCAAAGCAAGCTCTAACCTTTTTTCCTGGGACCATTGCTGCAGAAATCATAATAATAAGGCAATTTTACAAAACTCAAAACTCTATATAGATAGGAAACTTATTACAATCCCATCTATTGAGGAATTTGTTGTATAAGCTAATAAGAAGTTTTTATAGTAGAAGAACTTGGTTCAATTGACAATGTTTCCTTTAAAGATTCGTAACAGTATAAACAGCATATAGAATGTGAACTTGCCATACTTAGTTACTGCAGTTGGGAAGCGCAGCAATTATGCAGATTCCCTGCATCCAGAAGTTGAGACATATAAAATAAAATAAAAATCTATGCAGAAGAAAAGCGGCAGTAGCACAGCAGTAAAAGTTTGGTTGCAATCAGTTTCTAACAACCAGCTGCAGGTCACATGGTTTGTTCTGCAAGAGTGTGTTGAATAGAATGGTTTAATGTCTTAGTAGAACACGCACAATCCAGAAACTTGCACTTTTGTACTAACTCCCATGCACCACAATCAGGTGTTTTAAAAAAGACGTTTATTTACAATCGCATTAGTTATTTTTCTAAGGATTGAAACAACAGGTGAGAATGCTCACGGTTAAATTCAGCTCCCTTAAGATTTACAGAGATAATGTCCATGCCTGCATCTCCTAGTGCTACTTTACTCAAGCTAGCAATTTTTACAAGTGCACCTTCTAGCATCCTTGTCTCCATCACCTGCATGGAAAGGTGTTGCTACGTCCACCTTTTTGATAAAATAAGAAGTCAAAGGAGGCATTTGACTAGCAGATACCTGCCCTGAACGCAAAGAACTTGTCTGTTGGGGATTAAACTTTCCAGCAAATGAACCAGGATTGTCAGCGAGCTCCTTGATGAAATATACCATTCTCTCAATGGGCTGAAAGAGGCATCAAACCAACAAATGCAAAAGAATTTCATCAGAAACATAAATTGAGATTAAATCTGCCACGACCTCTGTATTCTATATCCAACAACGGAACTTCACATTCTGACCCTTCATTACCAAGGTTTATAAAAATCTCATCAACTAGCTTCATGTTTAATTGACACTTTAGGATCATGTCCAAGGTCATGAAGTTCTATCACATTAGCAACATTGAAATAATGAAGAGGTTTTATAATGCCATTTCTTACCTCTATCAACAACTTATTGGAATCCCAGCTGAGGAAAAATGATAAAACTGCTATAAGAGATAATGTGAGCATCGTTAGCCCTAGCTGCAAAATCGAGCACATTACATATTCTATACAGATATGTTTAGAAAAAATTGATCAAACTGAAGAACCACTTGAACATGTATGGAAAGCATATCACTTGTTATTACATAATCTTTGAAAAAGCCTTTGCGCCTAGAAATTTAAAAAGTTATATCGAACAGATGCAGGCAAGAAATCACTTAAAGATTAGAATTCTGGATATAGTGCCTAGGACCTAGCAAATGAATCTAGACTGCACCCTTGAACAACAAATACTAGCCGATAAAATCATACATGTAGAAGAAGGATCCACAATACTCATTGCAGGAGCAACAATAAAATGAAACAATTGAGCAAGGCCCAAGCTCCAATCAGAGAAACAAAGCCCCTTTAATGTCATTCAGAATCTACTACGTCAAGAAAAATAGGATCTGAACGGGGAAATCAGTTTCAGCAGTAAATCCTAGAAGTTTGGAAGTTCAGGAGATCCAAATAAAGGAGGAAGAAGAAAGAACAAAAAATTATATTATTAACGTCTGCGGGAAACCATTTGCGTTTATGAGACCAGTTAATACATTAGATCATATAAAGGGGCGCATTGTAGCCTCCTAAATATGTCCATAAAAGGAAAAAACAAAACTGAAATATTCAAAATTAAGAAACTTTTGTCTTTTCCCTGGTTCAAATTGAGCTGATGTCGGTCTTGTTTTCTCTTTCCAAGTAACTGTTTATGTCGTTTCCTTAATGCCCCCTTTATTTTTCTCATGGATCCCCTTTCGAGATAGATAGAGGACATGACTCCTGCTGACAAGGAAAAAAGTGATCTGGTTTGTGTAAGGCCAGTTCTCTGCCAGTTCTCTGCCAGTTCTCCCCTCATCATGTTCCTTCATCATATTCCTTCCATCAACAGTAATTTGATGAAGGAATAGAGCTATGCACCACGATGAAAGGAGGACAAAGTCCCATATCAAGTACTGGAACAAAAGAAAGGGACATTATCCTTCATGTGGATCCCGAGCAACCTAAGACAGAAGATACATTAACTGTGAAATAGCTAATTCTCACAAGAAAATCATACAACACGTACAGGTTACAGGGCTACTAGTAGCGGAGAAGTCTGAAGTGGCTTCTGCTGAGGTCTTTGATGATAAGCATATTAGTATGGTAGTTGCTTCTCCTTGTCTTAGGGTCATAAATATTGTCTTATGGATTTGAGAATTCTTTCTGGTGTTGCTGGTTAACATTGCAGATTGCCTTTGAATGTCATTTCCATATGAATACAAAAGAAACAAGGAAATACAAAGGTAAAGAACCACGCTTGCAACCCAAAATTAAGGTATTTGGCCGTCCAAAAAATGGAGGTCTATGGCTGTCTAGATTTTTAACATCATAACAGAGAACACGGTCTCCCACCCTCTTTTATGCCCGGTTAAGGACTGTTAATGTTTGACATAGCAGAGACAACCATTCCTTTTATTAATGTCTTTGTAGAATTATAAATCTTCAGATATTCTCTACTACACCTTACCTCAACTTATGAAGATATGGAGTACTTACATTAAGAATGTGGTCCTTTTGATTGTAACCCCTGTTAGAATATATTCCCTCGCTTCTCTGGCTCTCGCTAATTACAATAGACACCTCGTCGTCTCGATACTCATTCACAACCTTTGTTCTTGCATTAGGCAGTATGTCCGGTGAAGGAATAACCTGTAAGTATGGATCTGCTTGGTTAAATCCCGTACAGCTCCCGTTCCAGTTAGGATTCACTTTGCAGCCCATCTTAACACCAAGATAGACCAATCTGTAGCCGAATGCATCGTTGAAGCTTTCAATCTTCTCTATGCTTGAGTTGAATCTTACTGAATAGAATGGGCTGTAATCAATTTGGCCCAGCACAAGAAGAGGAGCAAGATCCTTTGGATGCTTATAAAAGTATGGCAATGCAATGGTCAAACTAAGCACTGCAAGCACAAGCTTTTGAGAGGTAAGTTCTGAGAGTCTAAGCCATATATGGCTTGGTTTAGAATGCAAGAACTCCTGCCAAGGTTTCTGCGGCTTCCAAGCAGCACCCCTGTGTTGCATAAGCTGTAGAACGAACAGGGAACTATTTAGCATAGATCTTCATTATATGGATCACTTTTCCACTTTAATTGATACATTCCACTTTTAATTTACCTTGACAAAGTGCGTAGAGACTAATGATGAATGTTCCAACATTTGATTTGAATAATGATGAACGAAACACAAATGCAAGGTATCGCAAATGCAAGACGTCAAACAACTATTTATCTTCCTTTTTTCCAGATAGGTCCTTCCCACTAGTGAGCACATTAAATGTACATTCCAACACCATGAATCACATAATGGCTACGGTTAGCCAATATTCTGTAGCATTTAATAGCTATTTTGTAGCATTTTTACCAAGAAAATTGGCTAAAATACATCAGAAAAATTCCAAAAAAATGAAATTTGACCCAAACCTCCATCTCCAGACAGCTCCATCAAGGCCTGAATCAGCTAAACCTAAGGAGGGATGGACTTGAAAAAATCGCTGGATTAGTCTAGGAGATGACACTAAGAGGGGATGAACTTGAAAAAATTACATGGATTAGTCTAGGAGCTGACATTAAACACTAAGATCTGTACGGACTTTCAAAAATTGCCCAGTAAAACACAATAATGTCCGAATGGGATGTGCACTCAAATTCAACACTTGAGCTTGATGTTACTTCTTCTTATCAAGGAAGTTATAACAATAACTATAATTGCATCCTGTATGCATACTACATTATGTTGGTTGCCATTTACTTTATCTATGTTGATTTACATTATAATAACAATAAACTCAGCTTCCTCCCAAAGGTTTAGATTTTTCTAAAACTAGCATAGTATTTTGCGTCTCCATTTTGTGAAAGTTTATCCAGACGATAGTAAGTTTTGGAAGAAAATAACATAATGTTTAGCCAAAGACAAGATACCATGATTGAGAAAAATTGTCTTGTTTAGCCAAACGTCAAAAACTTCTAGCTCCAGTTTGAAAGTAATTTAGCCAAACCTATTTTGGCTACAATAAGGGAGTAGTAATTTATTCCATGTCCAACACTGCACAACACCTAAGCCCTTTCAATCCTCATCTCCCTCAGTGCGTTTGCACCCTCCACTGGACCATCCGAGCGCTTTCATTGCAGTCTACCACCTCTTCTCAGCTACTACTATTCTGTGCAGCCATCTTGCCATCAAATTGGCAGGTCACATATAGCTTCTGCTTCCAAGAGACCCGAATTGTGATGAAAAAGACATATCTACAATAAGCTGAAGTAAACCTGAGGGGAAGGCGAAGAACAGTAGGGAGGAGGTCTATCAATCAACTCAAGAAGCAAATGAGAAGCTAAAGAACGTGAAATAATTGAATGTTTCATAGAAACTGCCGCATTGGCACTTCTGTCCATGTGATCACTTAGCCTATAGGTACACTCTTTTGTACATAAAAGTGTCATATAATTATTTTGAGCTTACTTGGATACATTTTACCTTCAAAAGACGCCCAGCTTGGAAAATGTTATAAAACTTTGCTTTTTCCAACTTCTTGGTTGCTCGACAGAGATATTCTGCGAATTTCCAAACTCGTGCAACAATGAAATTCCGGCGAAATGCATGCAATACAAACGGTATCAAAGATAAAGTTCCTACAAAATCCAACCTGAAAACAAAATGGTCTAAGTACTGCTGCTCTTGCACCTGTACATTGTTGTCAGATAATTAAACATGTACTAGTTACAATTTATATAAGAAATCAGAAAAGAAAATATAATTAGATGTGTACCAGAAGCAAAGGCTGAAAAGATAGGTTTCATCAAGAATCGAAAGGGCGACCAAATCAAGTGCAAAGAGAACTATGCAGATAATGTATATTATCGTTGTTGGGAGATCAAATTCTTTTGGAAGAAAAGCTTTAACAAAGTCATCTGCAAACATTGCAATCAACATTGCTGTGATCATAATCCAACATGTCCAGATCCTGCTATTAAAGGCTTCATTCAGCCGAAGCGCTGATCCAGCAACCTTGAACTTCGCCCAAAACCCTTCAATGTGCGCATTCATTGATGTGGTTTCTGATAAGCCTTCTTGTGATAAATCTGAGTCTTCTTCAGTCACACTTAGTAAGGAGGATCCCCTTTCTGGGTATTGAATACGATCATGGGACTCTAACCAAGATAGCCGATCATGTTCTATGGGAGATGGCCTAACATTTACCTTAACCGATGAGTGCCTAAGTGCTGCATTCCATGGCGTTTCTAGTGTTGAGATTGCAGTGTTTGACTCAGCAGGGGCTCCAAATAGAAGACTAAGAGGTCTCTCTCTAGTCTTCTTTCCAGCTGACAGTGCATGAGAATTCTTCATTTGCTGAAGCATGGTTGGGCCTCTGGCTGGGACCTCAGTTGCTGAGTGTTCCATCACTTCAGGCAAATTAGATGCCTTTCGTTGTTTTGCGGATTGGGGGAAAAGTGGTCCAAGAATGTCTTCCATTTCCTGAGAAAAAAATCATAATCAGTCTCAATTTAACATGTTAATAGGAAGCAAAGATAACAGTCCTTTCTTCATTACTTTTCATCTACCATTCTTTTTTGGAGTCAAGCGAGATGTTTAGGCCTATAAGGGATTTGGTTCTCTTGCTTATGGCTACAGAAAAGCTCAAACAATTGGGCAAGTTGCATGACAGGGTTGTTCAATGTGTCAACAATTGTTATCCAACGTAAAATCCACCACTGTGGCTTTTCTTGAGGATGATATGATTTCAAAGTCTTTCACAGGCTAACTCCAGAGTGCCTAGACTATGACAGAGATCACAAAGGATACCTGAGTACACTCTGGTCTTCTCAAAATTGAAGTAGTATCTGGCACCACAAAGCTCAATAAGATTTGCAGCTCAGCAGTTCATGGACTATTATTGCAACTATGCCTGGATGCTATGAATGATGAGCAACATATGCTGGAGAAGTAAGAAACTTGGGATCTAGTCCTGCAGATAAAAACATAATTGGGGCAGAATGAAAAGTTTTGGCGGATGGTTTGACAGCTAAAAGAAGGCATGCCAGGCTAATGCAAAATGATGATTAGTGACGAACCAATCGACCTAGACAAATTGTAGCAAATCGAAACAAGATTTGAAGAAATCGGGACAGATCTACAACTCAACTAAATTCTCCATTAAATCTGGCATAACAAGATTTTAAAATTTCGACAGGAAATCGCTTGTAAACAACATCACTATTTATCCCTTTTAGGCGGAAGAAACTTGATACAGCCTGTAAACAGTCATTTCAGGTTTGATACAGCCTGTAAATTCTGGGCTTCAAGTTCTCAACCCTTGGAAAACTCTAACAATCTTTGTATTGAGGATAGAAAGAAAATGATACAAAAAGAGGCACCAGCAAAGTCAGGCTCTAGAGTCAACAAGAACTAAACTAAAAATAAGGCGTGACTCTAGTTTATATAGCCCGGTCAACAACATGATGGCAACAGCACGCCTAGTTATTATAGCTACGTGACACTGGAATATGAAACGTGCAGCATAGCTTAATAGCAAAGACACTATTGATACTATCCAAGGTGTTGGTAATTTCATAGAAAGCTGAGGGAGATGCAAAGAAACATCAAGAAGACAAGAAGGGAGCTTGAAGTGATGCCTTCTATTCCTCAAAAAAGTTCTATATATATACAGTCGACATGGCACTTAACGCTGGTAATATATAGGGTAATCATGACACTTGACGCTTTAAAATCCTACAGAACTTGGTTTCACGTCATGGGGTATAACTGTGTTCAGAAACAAAATATAGCGGCAAAAGCACAGCAGTGGCTTGCTTGTTGCAAGACTTCCAATCACACATGGATGTCAAACACAATAAATATCCAGCAGAAATTGCTTCACTAGTTAGAGCTCTTGATAAAAGAGCACAAAAATCCTCATAAGATGAGAATGTACGAGCCAGAAATGAGGCTAGCGTAAATGTTCACTCTGGAGCATGCTGACTTAGTATTTCCAAAGGCGCTTAACTGCCTCAAGCCTCTCAAGCTAAGAAGACAATGTTATATAATGTGGCAGCAAAGTGACGTGTTACATGGTAGAAAAAGAAAAGTGACTGCAGACAAAACTGATACGATATTTGAAAGAAAGAAAGAGTTTATTAATGCCTACAGGAGACCCATAAGATCTGTGAGACCAAACAAATATAGCAAGTCTTCAGCAAGAAGGACCATTCCCCTAGTTGAAAGTGCTAGTTAAATCTAGCAAAAAAGGAAGATCAAAAGTTAGCGATAAAGCTTATTAACGAATTTGTATCCCCGCACCCCTTATAGGGCCAGAAAGAACCCTGTGATTTTTACATGCCTATTTTCCCTTTTCTTCATTCGGGCTTTCTTTTCTTTACATTTTTGGCCATTTTCTGATTCTGATTTCCCCCAGCAGAAGCGGACCCTGCTGACTTCCTTTTCCTACTACTGTTTGATGGTGCCAGATCAGCTATGAAAAAGAAGTCATCACTGTTTGCCTTAATTTTGGATCAGCTTCTTTTTGTTTGAGCACACTTATTCCGAGTTTTGTGAGTTCATGCATATACAAAGCAAGGCATTTCTGGTCTGAAAAGTTCAGGAGCTGCCTCAAAGTGGTTGGGCCCCTGAAAAGACGGCGGTTACCTTCCTCTTATTTTATAGTATGCTAGGAACAGAAAGACAAAGCGCTGTTCTAATTCCACCTAAGTTGCACATTTCACCAGATTCTTTGTTCATGTGCCCTGCCATTAGCCCAGCCAGCTTCAATATCTAACTAATGAGATGAGACAGGGAATTGCCCAAATACATTCCTGAGTTTATGTGACCTAAGTACCCAGGACGTCAAAGGGAACCATCTCTAGATATATTCAAGAAATTGTCCTTGTAGAATTGTCTTCTGGTGGATAGATCTTTCAAAGAGGTACACTTGTCCGCGACATTCAAACTAGCACCTAATGTCCGAAACACAGGTCCATGCATCAGGCGACATAGTATAATTCATGTGAGCCATACAGTCTTCAAACAGTTAGATCGTACAGAAACAGCTAAGCCAGATTAGCAAATGGATATGCTCATCTACTTTCATCAGATGACTTGATTCAGCAGTTGTTTGTAAGGAAATCATCTAGCATACACTTAAGATCATTGTTTGCAAGAAGAGAGAAAACTTTACTGCCTATTTGTTACGTCTTACCACAAGCTCTATTAGCTCGGGAATAAAGTCAATGCCTTGTGAAGGCCTTAATTTATCAAATTCCGCATAAACAAGAAACAAGCAGAGTCTTGTACTTACCTCTTCAAAAGGCTTGGAGAACATAAATCTTGTCCATTTTGAACGGTTTTCAAACAAGTTGGGATAGATTTCATTATGTAACAAGGGAAGTAGCACAGACGTACGTTCATACATCCATTTTCCAATGTAGTCAATGCAACCAATACTCATCGATCTGTATGCAATGTACTGTGCAATGTTAAAACTTCTGATAACATAATTAGAAACAGGTAAGCAGAAACAAAAGTACCTAAACTATTACTTCTAATCTTTAATGCTCTGTTTATTACAGTGATGAAGAATGCCAGCTATTCGGAGATTTTAGCGCAGACCACAATATGTTAACAGGAGATTCATGGCTTCTTTTATTCCTCAGAATTAGAAGACTATCTACAGAGGTTAAAAATGAGTCTTTGCAGGGCAGACAGTCCATAAAATTTGCTAAAGTTCAGTAAATATCATAAGGTACCCAGCCAAGCATACTCTCACTCTTTCCTATCTGTCTCTTGATTCATTTACAAATGTCGTATATATGGTAATATCTCAAAAAAGCCAGTCGATTGAAGATATTTGCGTTAGAAACTTCCGATACAAGAAGATGATGATAACAAGACGATGAAGCAAATGAGCTCAACGTTACTGTGATAGTTTCTTGAACATTGAGACCTGGTGCCTGGCAATGAGTTTTAATTGGCCACAAGGATGTAAATAGTATGTAAGCAAGTTTGTGGTTCACAACAGATAGATGGGTTTGCAGCCCAGCAACCCGCCGAATAAATGAAATAAACTTTCACTTCCATTGATGCTCTCCAAATATCCAAGATCACCCTTCCTCAAACATTACCTCCAAACTCGTGTAATCTCATTTCCTACACTCCACCATTGAACATGTCCACTACAAAGTACACGGTAATTCTCATTTACCCTGTTTTGGACCCTCTTACCATTCCAACTAAGCAATATGTTGAGCATAGGAGATCTCTACTCAAAATTGGAATGCAGAATTTACCCTGTTTTGGACCCTACCTTACCATTCCAACTAAGCAATATGTTGAGCATAGGAGATCTCTACTCAAAAAAGAAATGCAGAAAACAGCAAAATACTTGGTCATGGGGTAGCATCTGATCAAGCAAACAAAATCCTTTAACAAGGGCACTCTTATAGACGCATGCAAATATATGTTCAATGTGTTGGCCCATAAACCCTTCTGGTGTCTCGAAAACATTTCTAAAACTGCTCAATATATTTTAATTTAGGCCGATTAGCATGAATTTTCTTGTCATCTTTATGAGCTAGTGTCAATTTATAGATTCAAAGAATTCCAGAATGTATATATTGTGTTCTTTACGAGATGGTGAATACACTTATCTTTATTTAAAGAAGCCAATTCAGAGATATCCAGTTTGAAGATCAAATACCGAAATGTGCTAGGCTGGTCCCTATCCATATTCTTGGAAACAGGTATTCCCAATTGTTTTTCAAGATCTCCTTGATGAAACCACTCCAGTGCTAGCAAAGCTGCCCATCTTTTAGAGAGGAAAAATGGTTTCACTATATTGCTAATGTCTGCACACTTGATCAGCATTTTGAGAAGTAGCATAGCATCATTTGTAGTGTCCGGTACTGGAGGATTGGTTCTTGATGCATCTTGACTTATACTCTCTACATACTCATACTTACTTGAGTTCTCAAAAGGACGGTCATCAGAAAGTCTAGAAGTTAGACTGTTCATAATAGCCCCATGTTGACCCATATCTGTTGCAAGTATACAATTAACCATGAGTTTACGGATGTGCCTTTGTTCAGAATCGCTAAATATACTCAACAAATTCGTGGACTCGTAACCCTGCAAGTAGCATGAACAGATAGAATGTTAATTGTAGTTTGATCTTATAAAATTCCAGATCCTTATTGTCACATATCTGATGGATTAAACTCCAAATCTTTTGCTGATATCCATTATAACATTATTCTTATCCAAGGCCCAACTGGGAACCTACAAGCTTGCACGCAATAAGAAGTGTTTATGGAGGCTGTTGACCTCACAGTAAAGGTTCATAAGTCCAGTTGACTATCCTAACAAATTTGAACGACTTGTTATATAGGTTGCATGGAAGACACCATGAATGATTGAAAGGCAAGTGTCAATTCTCCAAGATTTTATTCATGTACTTCGATGTTCCTTGCCAAGGACCTTCCAAATAACAGGTTAATACGACTCAATATTTCCATTCAAGATCCATATGCAGTGAATCTTATGCAGCAGTCCTAATTACTCAACAATGTAAGTTTCCCAGCACCCCTTTCCTGTATGGCATCATCATCTACCATTTGGCTAGACCAGCCAATGAGACTAATCCTGTGCCGTCCTTTCAAGATCCACATGCAGTGAATCTTATGCAGCAGCTCTAATTCCCCAACCGTGTTACCCAACCGCAAGTTTACCAGCACCCCTTTTTCTTTCCTACACATCGTCTATCACTAGCTCACTGGCTAAACCAGGCAATCCTAGCTAACTCCTTGGCAGTCAGCAGTAATTACCCAGGTTCTGACCCAGTGAATCTTATGCAGCAGTCGTAATTACCCAACCGTGTAAGTTTACCAGCACCCCTTTTTCTTCCCTATACATCATCTACCACTGGATCACTGGCTAAACCAGGCAATCCTAGCTAACTCCTTGGCAGTCAGCAGTCACTACCCAGGTTCTGGCCCCAAGAAACCCGAGGTGCTTCTACAAATAATTTCCAAGTTATTGAGCAATCTTATGTTCTCATGTGTTCCATAAACGAAATTTAGATAACATTATGTTATTTGCGTCATTTATTCCATGAGCCAAATCACTCAATCTAACAAAAGCAAATACACACCGTCAGTGCCTTTATAGTAAGTGAAGCATGATGGCTTTCCAGTACCGCTGTATCATTATAACGAACTGCAAGTGGATCATCAGAAGCAACAAGAAATGAATTTGTGAGCCCTGGGTGATCCACATCATGGCATAATGCAGCAATAAGAAGAGCAAACATCTCCAAATGATTCAACTTCTCAGCTCCTCCAAGGCAATTAACAAGCAAATATCTGCACATGCAGGCAGATTAAACCTTCACGTAAATATGTTTTTCTCTTTTTATAAGATGGACTAAAGTGTTCGACTAATAACCCTCATCCCAAAATAAGAAATAGAATTTATTAAATTGGAAAATGACTGATTAATATCCTCTAAAAGCAGAAAAATCAGTTATAATTTCCAAGGTTAAGACGGCAAGCAGTAGAGAGAAAATAACATATAAAAAGCAATGAGAGGCATATCTTAAACAGTATTTAATTAACACGCCTGAACGAGGTCAGGTTAGTACCTGGCTCATTTTTTGAGCGAGATGAATAGATTCTGAATTTTCATACTCCAACTCCCAAGCAATAATGAAGCAAACCAAGATCCGTGATTTCAAATGTGGCCTTCATGTGTGCCTTAATCAGCTGGATTGTACCATATGCATCTCCAGCCAATTATGTCACTATACAAGGAAAGAACGCATATCTTGGTACCTGCTAATTTGTAATAAAGACTAGGGTCTGTACATGACCGCTCGTTGAAGCATGTAACCATTGTTTTTAACACCTGCTGCCTGTTTTATAACCAGCTTGATTATATAGAGATTTTTGCTCCAGTAATGATTGCTGAGTACATCCTTTGAGCCTAGCTTTAGATTTAGCAATGGTGCCATCAGAACTAAACCAAATACTATAGACCCATGTATTACCAATGATATGATGATTGGTAGGATGGCGAACAAGTGTCCTAGTCCCTTGCTTCATAAGCATATCTATTCATCTTTCATCGCAGCCATCTATGCAAGATCAGGTGCTGAAGGTGAAAACTAGAGGATTCTTTATGATCTAGAATCTAACTCATGATCGCAAAAATGCATGTCTAGTTGAAAGATGGCTTTTCAGCAAGTCTGATCGATCTTCTAGTGATAAAATGAAACTGGTTTTTTGCCTAAGGAGACTCTAATAAAGTGTCAGAAAATGACAAAGAAATTCAGCACGTCAGCGTACAAGTCAGGCCGCAAATCACAATCATTGAGACCCCGACGTTGAACTGAGGATGATGTATCTTGTTGACCAACCAATCATCTCCCATGATGATATGCAATGAAAATAAAACAGCCTGAGTATCACTAGCATCAGCTACTCCACTAGTATGAGAACGATCTGATAAAGAAGATGATGTCTGATTAGCTCAGACTAAAATTCATTTGGCTGCACCTACCCAGAAGGTGAGGTTGAAATTCAGCATGCTCAATAAATGGAGCAATTCAACAGGAACACTTGCTTGATGGTATCTTAGAATTTCCTTCTGCAGAGGAGGATGATCAATACAGTTTAACTGCTTGGTGATGGTCCCCAAGTTACCTGCTACCTTGAGTATCATAGCATCAGCTACTCCACGAGTATGAGAGCGATTTGATAAAGAAAATGATGTCTGATTCCTCATTTGGCTGCACCTACCGGGAAGGCGAGGTTAATATTCAGCATGCTCAACAAATTGAGCAATTCAAGAAAGGATCACTTGCTTGATGGTATCTTAGAATTTCCTTCCGCAGAGGAGGATGATCAATACAGTTCAACTGCTTGGTAGTGGTCTCCAAGTTACCTGCTACCTTAAGCTTTTCGACACGAATAGGCAGCGTAAGCTAAACCTTTCAAACAACTTAGATTTGCTACATAGGGTTTGTTTCAAAATGTGTTCTCTTAGGCACAGCATTAGTAATAGTTATTACAAAAGCAGCCATGGTAGTTGCCTCAGCCCAGACTGCATGGTCCATATGCCTCGTATGGAAGCATTGGGCTATCTAGATCTTGGAGTGTCTTGTTTTCCTTTCAACACCACCATTTTGAGCGTGTGCACGTTCTTTTTAATCTCGTGGTCTTTACAGTATTTGTTAAATTGGCACATTTAGTTCCATTATTATCTGTCCTTGATCTTCGAGCAGCAATACCCCAATAACTACTATAGTCATCAACTATGACTATACATTATTGAGCTGCAACACGAATCAGAGTGTAATAGATCAAGACTTGGTAGGAAATGAGGCTTGTAATTGTCTAACAAAATGACATGCCTCACGTTCTAATTTCTGAGACTGTGACTGCAATTAGGCAACCCTTCGACCATGTGAAATCTAGAATGCAAGTTTCTGAGTGCTTTCTCCCACATGTGACAATGGAGGATAGCCTTTAGCTAGAATTCCAAGTTGACAAGGCAGAAAATTAAATGGACCATATGCTGTAAGAAACATCTTACCTCTGCTACGAACTTTCGCTTTGCATTTTTCATCAAACTAAGATGCATATAAAAGATTGACTTGTTGTACATCTTAACAAAAGATGTCCTAGACTTCAAGTTGATATGCAAATTTCCTTTAGCTGCTGACTGACATAGCTGTCATTTCCCATAACTCGTAAAATTTCTAAAGATTGCCCTTATGAAACAGACTCGGTTTGAAATTTCTTATGTTCTCTGCAGTGAGATCTAAAATGGCCCTTAATTCCAAATGCCAACACGCCACCTAATACCTGCCATTCTTAGTTGGTGGTTCTAATTGTCATCCTTGGATCGTAAACACCATGATTCAATTGTGCCTCTCTATTCTGCCTGCTAGACTCCCCTTCAGATCTAGTACTAAACTTGAACTTCAGTAGTAAACGTCCAGGTTACATTTTTCTGTACTCTAATTGTTATTTAGATACGAAGATATCGAATTCCCAATCCTCTTAATAAGTAGATAAACATGTCACCTTCAGTGCTTTCGCTCCTGCACCTGTGAGCTCCTTGAGAAATTTATGTTTTCTATGTAATACTACCATCAAGGCTAACTTTCCATTTTCAGTTAGATAGACCACTATTGACTTTGCAATGCAATACAACTTCCATATGTTGTTTGACCATGCTCACATAGACTTCAAAATGAACTGTAAAAGCCTTATGCTAGAAACCAAAAATATTAAGACTTGGAGAGATTCAAGTGTCTATGATAATGTAGCTGGAAAACAATCAAGAAAGCAGTTAATAAAACTTGCATAGAGGGACGAAGGCTTACACTGCATGTACCACATCGCATGCATGACGAAAATTGTGGTAGTGAACATGCCAATGATATTGTGCCATGATCTATAAGGAGAGAACATCCATCAACTTTTTGTCTACTTGTATCAAAGCTTCAGTGGATAAGAATACATTACTTACAAAATTTACAAAAGTTCTAAATTTTCTTATGTCTATCGGAAAAATCTTAAACATGTTGAGATTCTTGAAAATACGCTCCACCAACTGCAAAAAGAAACATTCCACCATATCAAAATTTTGATGCAGATCATAGAAAAAAAATTACATATATAGATACATACCTTAGGTAAATCCTCATTCCTGAGCTTAAAAATATCAAATGAACAAGAATCTATGCTCTGCAATAACTTCTCTAGACTTTCTTCATCTGTTACTTGTACAATTGAAACAAGGCTGTCATCTTCGTCCTAGAGGATAAAGTAACATAATACACATCAGTGACAGAATGCTATTTTGTATAACTTATCTAAAACTTGACCATACAGGGCAGTTGGTGGATGCAATAACTAGGTCAGGATTTTCAATTTTGAAGAACCTTAGTTCTGCCAATGTTAGATACAACTATCAAATCCGGCTTCATATGGTTTTAGCTGCAATAGGCCAGTGAACCATATAAACTAGCCGAATCTACAGCAGGAAACGAATTTACGTACCATCGATAAGTTTAGTTTGACTTCGCCACTTAGTCCACAGACTGAAGATAACCCGAAAATTTCACAGTGTGAGGTATTGCAACAACCGACTCCAAATGGGGAGGCGAGGGCGACATGAAATTCCGTGAAATTCCAGGGTTAGAATACGAGGTGACAGTCCCAACGGTTGACAGACCAATGCAAAAATCCTAGCGTATTTTATTAACGTACTAGAGTTATCTGTTTATTCACTTTAAAATTCATACGTACTAGTAAACGTGTGCCCGGCGTTGCCGCGCATAAATAGTGGCGTGAATCCTATGGACCTTCAATGAAATATCGATCTACTAAGGCTCTACTCTAGAAGATAACGAGATTCCGCCAATATGATGTGTGCCAAGCACTTTGGAGATAAACGCTTGCACCTGTGAGTATTATTCTATATAAGTTGCTAAAGCTTTAAAAACATCCCAATGTTCGTGCCTAAAAAATTTGGTCAATTGCGGTTTGAAGCATACACCCTTAGAATCAGGTTGACTTGTTTAAGGGAAAAACTGTGAAATATCCTTATGTTTTGCTAAAATTGTTCAAACGCCCCTCGTTTTAGGGGTATTTTTATAGAAATAACCACAACCTTTTTGCGATGATCCAAATGTAAACGTGTTCTTTAGATGCATTGTAGAGGAGGATGAGAGCTTTCCATCAAAGTTAAGATCACTGGAATTGGAGTCCGAAATTTTAAGTTATGGTCTTTTAAATCCCTCCTAAATTCTTACAATTTTTTTGTGTGTTAAAAATCACATAACTTGTGATTTCAGACTCCGATTTAGGTGATCTTAGGTTTGATGGAAAGATCTCATCCTCAGTGTACAATATATCTGAAGAACACATTCTATTTTCTAGGTATTTCACAGTTTTTCCCTTGTTTAATTAAGTTGTAATGGTATGAGTGGACCTCAAATTGGGACTCATGGTTTATAGACATTAGTTGGTATGTCTACCAAAAATTAGCCTAAGCAAATTGAAGTGGGTATTCCTCTTATCTCAATATAGACGTAAAAGATCTCAAAAATCTAGTAAATGTGGTGTCCGACATTACCGTGCGTTGCTGTGCCCTGGCGTTCCCTCCATAATAGCCTTCTGATCTATCTCGGCTTTGAAGTGATCTATCTGTCTCGAGTGGAAGAAACATCAAGAATTGCGAATAGGTCCTTGATCTTTCCGACGGGAACAGACTATGTCTTCACCCTAACTGGCTGATTAGGAGCACCATGTGTGGTCTCCGATTGGGAACTAACTGTTGGCTTATGCATTTGATGAATATTTCATGGTCTCAACTGTGATTACCATCGTTCTTTTATATTTGTACTACAGATTCCCACGGCGGCCTGAGTTAGAATCAGTGTCATCGTATTCTATTATATATCATAAAGAAAACATCCTCAAAAGTTAATAAGACATGCACGTACAACTTGAGTCCGAACGTGTATTTACATTAAAAATTAGAACAACCTTTTTTGCTAGTTTGAGGCATTGTTCGGGAAAAGGGTGATTCGCATTATGCAAACATCCTTAGTTAGGCATGCATGAAATGCGTGGGCCAAACATAAGAGGTGCCCTAAGCATAAACTTGAAACTATAGTTATTTATAGGAACAAACATTGGAGACCCACATTCATCCTCCATTTGTATAAATGAAGATAGTGTTCGTTTCGTGTAGATAGGTTTAGAATATGAAGGGAAGTACAACAGCAACATCGCAAAAAATTATTGTAGCAAAAGACCATTCCTTAACTTGCAATGAAACAATAATTATGAAGTGACATTTTATCAAACCACTTCTTATGAGCCGTTTCCCTTCACTGCCTTGTTAAACAGTTTTTTTGTTCTATTTATCTTGAAAATGAATTATAGGAAGGAATAATATTTTAATGTCGCACCACAAAGGCAGCGTCCCAAGGACATGCGACCACAAGAACAAAAACAAGAACAAGAAGGG
>JAANSK020292379.1:0-10414 GCA_011763485.2 Isoetes engelmannii
ATTGTTGTATGGGCTCAAGCCTTTCCTGCATGCATCCCCCTTCCTCACCGGGGTGTTGCGGGCGTGGGAGCACGTGCTGGTGCTATTCCAGCTGGATCCTGCCGCAGTATATCATCATTCTTCACCCTTCCTGTGGGTTCCTCTGCCCCCGGAGCAGTTGCCTCTGGCCGCCACTATGCACGCCCGGACGCAGACCCGCTGGCGGCAGGCTGGGGTGCTCACTCTGGAGGATTGGTATTGAGATGGTCAGGTTGCATCATGGGAGGCTTTCCGAGTGCGGTTTGGCCTGAAAGCCACTGACTGGATTATTTGGGAGCAGGTGGCCCGTTGTATTCCGCTGCACATACCTGTATTGCTTCAAGGGGATGTAGTGGTACGGGCTTGGAAGGTCTGCCTATCGCACGCTGGTCATCCATGACACTTTTGCCTCTGTTTGATAGGTGGTCCCTGTAGCTTCCGGGCTCCCGTTGGCGCTCAGTCTGGATTTGGACATGGAGTACCCTCTCCCCCCCCCTCCCACCAAAGGTTAGGGTGCTCCTATGGCAGGTGGTGCACCGTTGTATTCGGGTGAATGTCCGGGTGAGCAGGTTTAGACCAGGGGTGAGCCATCTGTGTCCTTGTTGTGGCCTTCATCTAGAAACGGTGGGGCATTGTTTGGTCCTCTGCCCTCATGTACAGGCGGCTTGGGACTGGGTTTAGGCTCGGCTTCAGGTTCGGCTGACCAGTCAGCAGCTGCTCCTGCATTTGTATCCAGGTGCTTGGTCTCTTCCGAGGAAGCAAGCCTTGCACTTATGTGTGGCTTGGTTGGTATGGCTGATCTGGAAATGCCGGCGGCTGTGGATTTTTTAGGGGGCCCAGCAGCCTTCGGCCTCTTTCATCCCTCGACTGAGGTGCAAGTTGTTTCAGAGCTTTCAGGTGTTTTCGGGTTTGGCAGAAAGGAAGTTTGCCATCTGGCGTGATTTCCTGGGGATAGTGGATGATGATGGATGTTTTGTGCAGTTGTAGTTTTCAGGGTAATGGAGTGGTGGGGTATCGCGACCTCTTTGGGGCAGCTCTTCTTCCTCCTCACTCACTTTGTACTATTTGCCATTCTTTTAATACATTGAGGAAAGTTCTTCAAAAAAAAAAAAAGTTGGGGGGAAATATGTTAGGGGTTTTCCATCCATTGGCACTATGGTCACACTTTTGGAACATAATAACCTTATTCACATGTGTCCACATCATCAAATGTTATTCACATTATTATTGGTCCATGTCATTGATCCTGCAAGGTCATCGCCACATCATTGATCCATATGAAAAGGCACAAAGAGAAAGCATAGAAACTACCTTTGGTCCATGTCATGTGCCACCTCATTGCCATGCCACTGCCACCTAAGCCATTCTTGTTTATAAATAGGCATTTCTCTATACTAGAGCAGATCATGTGAGGAGAGAGACACGCTGAAGGCAAAAGATTGTTGTTATTGTTGTAATCTTTCAAACTCTTGAATATAAGTTATGTTTTGTGTGATAGTTTCATGTTGATCTTGATGTAATTCCTCCTTGTTATTGTGGTGAATACTTAATTCTAGGTGAGAGATAGAATTAAGTGTCAAGTTTGTGCTGATGAAGGCCCCTGGGCCAAGTCCAAGGTCTTGAATTCTTGAAAGGGAGATTTCCCTTTAACAACCGCTTCTTGTTTCAGAGCTTTGCCTTGTTGCAAGCCTGTTTGTAGCACATATTGTGCATCAATAGAGTTGATTACCTTCTCTTATTTTTTTGTTCTCGGTTTTCTCTCATTTTGCTTATTCGTTGTTAAAATACCGCGTGACACTTTGCTTTAGGAGCTTCCTGTTTGGCACCATAATCCTCACGGAGGTCTGCCTCTCAGGAGTTCCCAGACCCAGACCCCAAACAGCTTTTCACCGGGATAAAAAGACACTGCCCTTGCGGGTTTCGAGGAAAACCCTAATGAGAAACGGTCGACAATGATCTCGAGGAATGCTTGCAGTGCCTGATCCAGAATGGGGACAACTTGAATTCGTCGCGCACCAAAGAAAAAATTGAAGCATCCAAAGGTTGATGCTCGCTCGCTATGCTATTCGAGAAATGCTCGGATATGAACATGATGGCGAGGCACCCTCAAGAACGAGCTCGACCCACACACTCCAACACCAAGGTTTTCAAATATAATCTGCAAAATTCAGAAGCTGAAAAAAGAGAATGAGTCGTCAGAGAGTTAGATGCCTTGAGAGTGCATTATACTATCAAATGTATAATAAGGCTCGAAGGCTCCAGGGCCACGCCGAGAAAGAAATAACAGTCGACCAATCGAGAACCGTCCGCAGAATGACCATTGCAGGAAATGCCGATGTTTGGATCTTGGGTCGCTGGGAAAGCCACCACCAATTTTAATAGGAGGGCCATCAGTCATCAGTTCTTCGGCCCGGACTGCACAGATGGATGACATGGAATACAGTCCCACCTTTCCCTTCCCTCGTTCAATGGGTGAATCTAATAGAAGTTCCATGTTGTCCATTACCCTCTATGGCACAGGACTGAACACCTCCCTGCGTTTTGCCCCTCCTCCTTCCAAGTTGCTCGAGGACGCAACTTCTTTTGCATTTCCTATGCAAGGCTTAGAAAAGCAAATTTATTATACATTATGGGCACGACGCTCACAAACATCGCATCTGCAATTGATAAGACATCGTCTATGGTACGCTAAGGCCTATTGAAGCAGAGGTTCAACAAGGGACAAAGGACAGCTGAACACTCAAACAGAGGAGTCGAGGTTCAACGTGGGATGAAAGCAGGGGTGCCTAACCCCGAGGAATGGCGGCCAAGGCGATCCTCGCGAGCTGCGCAGGTAGAGGGCGGAGACTACTTTTTAGCAAAATTGATGTACTAGCTTTGCTCAAGAAGATCGCCAAAGCGACCTTAAGCTGAAAACTTGAGATATAGCACTAAACTAGCTCACGAACAAGGAGATGCTAAAAATATATGAAAAAACATATCTTTTCTAGCAAATTTTACCGGCACCATCGAGAGCTTGACCTTGTCGACGATCGTGAAAAACACAACTGCTATGCGCTCACGGGGCGCTCAGGATTTTCTAGAGTGGTCCGAAGAAATCCGGCCAGATTATATATTGCAACATGCAATCATTAATGCGGTGACACATGTTGCATGCCGAAGCCCTCGGTATCTGCGCCAGGTCGCAATTAATGTGCATTAAATATGACGCATGCTGCTTTATACGGAAGGTTGTATGTTGTACATGTGTATAAAATATGCTCGTATTCCTGGCGTTCCAGTATTCCGTCCTCCCCGATGAAGATTACCGCCCAATACCGGTGTGCAGGAAACACAAAATACAATTTTCGAATGAAGTACGTACGCAGTACGACAAATTTTGAAATCACTATGATTGTTTCTTTTCGAAATCTAATCATCATGACACGATTCAAAGAAATTCAAATTCGCTTTACAAAACTCCCCCGAGGCAAAGGACGGTCTTGTACTATCCTAATTCAAACTTCACACATGCAAGATTTGAACTTCAAATTTGATTCATTCATCGGCCAGGTCTTCAGGCGCACAAGAAGCCATCTTCTCTCCATCTTGATAGTTTCTTTCAAGCGCCTACATGGCTTATTTTTAAGTGCTCAAGGGTGCCCACATGAATTATCTATAGGGCGCTCATATTCTTCTAGGGCACTCGTCGTGCAGATCAATTTCCAGGAGAATTCTCGCTTTCTCAAGTGCTCTTCTGATTCTTGCCTAAGTTGGATGTCTTATTGCTTGTTGCCACTGGCTGTCATGCCTTGAAACTTGTGAACGGCCTGTCGTGTTGATCTAGATAGTTCTCGGTTGCATTGATCTTACATATTTATATGCTGCTATAAGATATTATCCTCATTTCTACTGAATATTTGCCCTGCTTGTCGAGGCACCATAGAGACCTAAACCCTATGCCGCAACTAGTCGCAAGTTGTCCTTGAAGATCACATGGCCGATCCCCGTAAAGGTCGCAAGGACACAAAAGCTATCCTTGAAGATCGCGTGGACGATTTCCTTAAGCTAAGACATAATGCAGTTGCGATCTATCAGATCACTTAGATTACACAGGGCCCCCAAAAAAAGACTGTTATTAGTGTTTTGTGTTATTTTTTGTATTATACCACTAAGATAAGCTAATATTACTTTGTGGGTTAATATGTTGAAAAATTAGATACACTTAAACAATAAGGTTCATATTTAAGGTTTTTTAATGTGGTATATCCACTTAGTAAGGACCTATATTTTCTCGTTATGGTTTCTTGGTGTAGTTTACCATTATGGTTCTTTGTTGTAATGAATCTTCTTAGTTTATTGCTATATTCTATTCTAAGTGACATGGTGTTAAATTATAGTAGTATAAGTTGTAAACCAATAGTGTCTTTAGGCTGAAGATTCGGATAACTCATAGTGGTGTCCCAATTAACTCATGGATATCTTGTCGTTGCATGAATCATTGATGTCATAGAATAAATGCTTCAAGTTTCTCATTAAAGCAATTAATAGTTTATCTATTAAAATACTGGTGGCTTTGCATCTTCAAAGTATTTTGTGTTGGATGTAAACAAATTATATTTATTTTTAGAACTAACAACTGATATTTATTTATTTATTTATTTATAAACCACTAGTGATTTAGCTTTAGGAATTTGCACAACTCATGGTGGTTGCCCTATGAAAGCATTAATGTAGTTTTGTACACCGCATTGGTTGTTTATGAAAAAAAGCAATCAAGTTTAATAAAAAATAATAAACAAGCTTTCCATCAAAATAGATACGATTTACCTTTATATAACGATTTGCTCAATTCATAATGGTTGCCCTATGAAATCACACATGTTCTCCATAAAAAAAGATACAATTTTGCTTCTTTCCTTCCTACCTTCAAACATGGTCTTAGAAGTAAACCTGTTGGAAGTAAACTAATCATGTTTTACGTTGTTATCGATTTTAGTTTAGAATCAGTGCCAATTTATTTTGAAACATTTTTTTTTTTTTAGTGCCAATTTATTTTGAAACATTTTGACAGAGCCAACACTTTAACTAGCCCTCATCCAACATCGTGTTTTACATTATATAATCGTATTTGCACTTGAATAGTTGCCAATTCTGTTTTGGAATTTATGAAAGGGCAACACTTTTAGCTAGCCCTCATCCAGCAATGCAACATGCACAATCTCAATATTGTGAACTTTTTTTTTGCAGCACCCATAAGAATAAAAACTTTGGATTCAGATCATAGAAAACTTTATATCTGAAACTTTATATTTAGAAGTTTTCTATTGATTGTTTAGGAAAAAAGCTCATACATCTGTAAGACCCATTGAATATACATGAAGCCAAGGTCTAGACACTTCCAGCATCTGCAAGATAGATTTCTTACCCTTTTTTTTTACCCTGCTGTCACACAGTACCTACTAATCTAGATTTGCTTTAGCAAACTAATCTTATAAATCTGCATATAGTCAAGACAAAGGAACATACTTAGCATGCAGAAAGAAAAAAAGCATTTGCACATTGCCAATAAGGGGGCCTATTTTCAAGAAAAGCTTCTTGTTCTATTATTTTCAGAAGGCCAGCTCTTTTGCTAGCCCCCACTAAGTACAATCTAATGGCAAGATTTCTGCACAACCAAATGAGACAACTTGCATCTTTGGTGATTGCATGCCTACTACAAAACATATACATAGAAATATAAATATTTATCAAACACTATGGGGCTTAGGAGTCCAATTTACTTCGGCACTATGGGGTACAAGCATAGCTAAGCGAAGTCTGATCTTACCTTTGTCTTTGCACTAAACGTTGTTTGCCACCACTTCAAGCTTGCAAATCCCGAGTTAGGTTATGGCTCACCTACAACAGTATAAACAAACAATGACAGATTAAACAAGCAAGAGTCCCCATCAATCCGATGAATTCCACCGCCTTGAATCAAATTCAAAAACATATAGGTAGACACATGATTTTTGCATCAGAACATGAGATACAAAAGAATGAAGAGGATTTTTGTTTGCAAAGTTTTATCTTACTTGTTAAGTGTGACTAGCTTGCTATCTTAGAATGAATGCAACGCATCTTGCTTGCTAGCTTGGAATGAGTAAATTAGAACTAGCTTGCTAGCCTAACATCAGTACAATGCATCTTGCTTGCTAGCTTGGTATGAGTAAAATATGACTAGCTTACTAGATGAAGATGAATAAAATGTGTCATGCTTGCTAGCTTAAAATGAGTAAAATTTGATCTTGCTTGCTAGATTGAAGTTAGTCAAATGGATCATGCTTGCTAGCTTAAGCTTAGTCAAATGGGTCATGCTTGCTAGCTCAAAATTTTCAAAATAGCTCAAATTTGTCAAATTAATGAAATGATACTTTATAGGGGGTTGACCTGTAGATGCTTTTGCAGATGCTCATGTGTGTGTCTTGTGGATTTCTATTTTGGGTGAAGCAGGATGCGACTATGTCAAGCTAAAATCATCAGGTAAGACCAGGGTTGCTTCTGCTTCAATCTCGTTGCTTTGGAACTGGCTGAAATTTGCTTTGACTTTATCCTGTGCCCTTGGAGCTGGCCGAAAACTGCTTTGGCTTCATTCTGTTGCTTGGAAACTGGCAAAAATTCCTTTTGGATTCGTCTTGGATCTTCAGATGGAGTGTGTTGATCTCTGGGCGTTGGAGCTTGCTGAAATTCATTCTTGGTTTATATTAGGGCTTGGGAGCTAGCTGATTGCTCTTGATATCGGATTTTTGGAGCTATGTCAAGGCCTTTGCCTGCTTCCAAAGCATTCTAGTTGTTGTTTAATTCTTGTTTCTTTATCCCTAGAATATTTGTAATGCATATGATATACCATCTAGAGTGCCAGAGAGCATTATTACTCCTTCCTTCTTGGTTGTTTTCTCGCGCTCCCAGTGATAGCACTTGCGAACATTGGTAGTGCATGACTTGCTGCATTGCTACGTTCATCTGTTCCCACAGGGGCTAAGCATGGTGTCTTGCTAGGCTGCATTTTCTCAGGGACTACAATAGAGGGCACCAGGGATTCTTGTTACCTCCCTTAGTACGAGTGGGTTGTCCAATGCCTTTGTCTAGTCGTCTCTCTGTGTCAATGTCTCTTGATTGTTTGTTGAGCTCCATTGCACAAAAAAACGCTAGATTTCAGGCCACGGACATCCTCGTCCCTCTAAGGATGGAACTCTCTAGATGCAATGTGGTACAACGTCAAACATGAGCATGTCCTCAAAATTCAACCTCCAGTGCTGCTCATGCTTCTCCATCCATAACCGGAGTAAGATGTAATTATGGTACGCATGCATACATTGTGTATCATAGTTAACCTTACTGCGACAGGCTAATTTTTTCTGCAAGCTATGCGGCCTGGGTTTCATGTGGTGCAGGTATATGTCCTTCTTGTTATTTTTTATTTCTAATTTTTTTTTACTTTTCTTAGGTTTTCTGGATGCAAATGGATCGATTAATCTAGGTCCATTTTAGTCATGTTTAAGCTACAATTTCTCGGTTGTTATATTGTATTGTATACTTGTATGCTAGATCACATGGTGCAAGGAAGGGTTAATTCCTTCTGCAAAGCTATACCTTTAAAATGGCTCTTTATTTTCTATTGATGATCTATTTAATGCTCATTCCCGTTCTTCTTCACGTGTGGTGTTTTAGACACCACACCGTTTCCTGAGTCACAAAGCCAAGGTATGCTTTTCCAATCGAGCTCAGGTAAATTTAACTTCTCAAATCTACCTCCACCAGCCAGCTATAATTTAAAGAGCTATGTTTTGAAACTTGGAATTCATATCAAAACTTGGACTACCTAAGGCTTGCAACATATAGATCAAAATGTGTGATTCTTCACAACTTGGCAGTGATTTTACAGGTACGTTCTTTGTAGTTCTTTTTATTCATGGGGAAGCATGGTTGGAGGAGCTACTTGATTGTGAAATGTATCTATTTTTGAGCATAAGGTTGCTTCATTGACACCAAATGCAAAGGCTTGAATTTTCACAAGTATTTTGCATTAATCACTGGCTTCTTCTGTACATGATATGATGGATGCACGGGTATTTCAACTTTGGAAAAGCTGTTTTATTCCATTCGACTTTTGGCTGCTACACTCCCTTCCCATAATAAGATCAATCGAATTTCTCTACTCAGTACCTTGGGAGGTACGCATGAAGTCTCTCATTTTGCATGAGATGTGCCAACATAGCTGATATGTCCCTAAATCTATTAAGGATAACAGAAGACTGTAATTGAAAGGAGTGCACATAGGTATATTGTTTATCTTTGGAAGCAAGCTTTCTATACCATTTCTTAAATATTGATTGTGATATCAGAAAGAAGTAATACTAATTATGCATGCATTCAAATGGTTTCACTTTAGAATGCTTCAAAATCCATCTACTTTGCAGCAGGTTGGACCATGGATTGTTGTAAAGACCACAATTTTGTATAAGGTTGGTTTAAATGGCTCACCCTCTCTGATTAAGTAATCAGAATTTCAAAGCTGCATAAGGAATTAATCATTTGAAGGCATAACCCAAAGCAGTAAAAGAAGATAATGGTTCCATTTCTTAAACAATGATTGTGATATCAGAGATAAGTAATACTAGTATCACCTTCATCAAGATGTTTCCTACTTCTATTTTCAAGAACATGCACTCTTCCAAAAGCAGAGATACGGAGGGGTAATTCTTGATAGTCCTGTAATTCTAAATTTTACTTTGTTAAGTCATGGAAGGCTTTGTCTTTGCTATTTACATGTCTGGAGACATGGTAGTTGCCTATAGTCGAGACATCAATTTCAAGTCTTTTTTTCATCTTATGCACATTTTATCCCCAGACATTTGGTCTAGCTGGATTGGATTCAGAGCTTCAATACAAACCTTGCTTAATAGTAGCATTTGTAATCTATCCTCATCATAGTCCATGGAATACCTGAGGTACTACCATTTGCACAACCTATGGCGCCATGTTCTCTAGATATGCACAAACAATGAGATTATCCTATGTAAAATGTGTATGAATGGTAATTTAATTATGTTCATTCTAAGGGCATGCGATGTAAACACTTGCTGCTATCTGTATTTTACTGGGAAGATGTCGGTGGGGCAAAAGGTATTTCTTTTGCTTCATCTTTCCATCTGCATTCTTTTTGCTTCTTCGATTTTTAAAGAACATAAAGAAGTGCTAATTTGTTTATACAATTGTACTAACTTCTTGCATTGCCCCTATGATATCTGATATTTATAACATCATATGATTTATAACAGTGGTTTGTGAGTATGCAGTTGCAGTGCATGATTTTGTTGCTCTCAAAATGTGTGCACACACACACACTGTCTAATTGTCTGTTGGTCCCAAGCTACATCAGCTTCAAAATCTATCTACTTTGCAGCAGGTTGGACCCTGGATTGTTGTGCAGACCACAATTTTGCATAAGGTTGGTTTAAATGGCTACACCCTCTCTGATTAAGGAATCATAATTTCAAGGCTGCATAAGGAATTGATCATTTGAAGGCATAACCCAGAGCAGTAAAATAAGATAATGGTTCTAGAACATTGGTAGCATATCATAATAAGTGTGGACATTGCTTCATTATGTTAACTGTCTTGGACTCGATACAAATGAGTTTGGACGTGGCATTCTTTTACTGAAAAATGGTTCTAGAACATTGGTAGCATATCATAATAAGTTTGGACATGAAGCTTCATCATGTTGATTGTCTTGGATTTGATACAAATGAGTTTGGACATGGCTTCTTTTACTGAAAGCTTCACAGTGTTAGCTGTCCTAAATTGGATACAGTAAAGCTTCATGGTTTTGTCTCTTTTTTTCCATTAAAGGTCGTTAAAAGCTTCAGTAATAGCCTATGTGATTACAATACCTAAATCTTTACAGATCATCTCCTGCTGGAAATTGTGGTTTTGCATTTGGCTGTATATCATAATTTCATACATTTGTAAAGTGATACTTTCTCTGCCATTATTTGGCAGCACAAGTATGGGTTTAGGGTCTTCTCCTCTTACATTTACGTGCTTAGAAAATGATTAATAAATCAAGCACTTGCTGTTCCATTTCTTACACATTTGAGAGCTTCACGTTGTTGTAGCTCTAGCATTAGCTCCAGCATTTACTAATCAATATCTTTTGTTTCTGCAACTATCTGTGTGGTTTCAATAGTTATTTCATGCATAGTTTGGATTGGTTAGGAGCTTCAGATTTTTTTTTTTTTTTTTTGAAGAACTTATATCAATGTATTAAAAGAATAAAAAGTACAAGAAGAGTGAGGAGCAAGAGAAGCTGCCTCGAAGAGGCAGTAGTACCCCAGCACTCCAACCTCCACTCAACTACAACCGAACAAAA
>JAANSK020292401.1:0-10413 GCA_011763485.2 Isoetes engelmannii
GAAAACCAGGTCATGCTTGCAAGAAGCGGGACCAGAAGGGCCAACCTGGTGTGCCGGATGAAAGGTGCTGCTGCCTGGTTCCTTGATTCCTCGTTTGAACGCGTGAAGGAATAATGGAAGACGAAGGAGGAGAAAACAAAAAAAAAATGCTTTGAGGGTAACGCCTCAACGAAAAAAAAAATGTGCTCTTGAGAAAATATTATTTCCGGTCCCAAAATTTCGCTTTTGGCCGGAAAATAGAGTGTTACCGGCGTCACCGGCGGCCGAAAAAAGGGACACACCCACACCCAAAAACATTTTAAAGAAGTAGAATATAGAGGCTATACTATGCAAAGGCCATATGAAAGCTACAATTCACAAGGCAAATGAATGATAGTTATAAGCGGTTGTACTCATCAGTAGTAGAAATAGTAGAAAGCGAATAGAAAACTAGAAGGGACTGTTCCTTTCAACAACAAATTCTAGAAGCTCAAATGCAAGACAACTGCAATTCTGTTTTACAACCTGTAATATACACATTCAAATGAGCACCAAATTGAAGCTAGAATGCATAACGGCTACAGTTTTCTGCCAAAGCATGTAAAACAACTTATTTAAATGCGCACCAAATTGAAGCTAGAATGCATAACGGCTGCAGTTTTCTGCCAAAGCCTGTAAAACAGCTTGTTTAAATGAGCACAAAAGGGCCTCCTATTCCTAATGAATCATACTCTTGCAAAAGAGTTATCTTGATGCCATATATTGTTTCCTACTCGTTCACAAAACTGAACATGTGCTCTGGTTTACAATTGATTGGTAACATCACCAACTGCAATTAATGCTTCTATCTGCATTTTTGAAGCAATTGAGTTATGTTCTAATTTCGCTATGTGACTGCAATAGTTAAGAAAAGAAAGCAACAAGCTTACGCAACCAAGTTTGCATCAGTTAGTGGTCCATACAGTTCATGGGAAATGTGCAGTTAGAGAATGTTGGATGCTTCCCAATAAGTTCCAACAAAAACCTTAAAAGATTCTGATGCATACTTGACCTATGAGCATAATCAAGCCCTTCTTCTAAGAAATGAATCCTACAGCATGTAGCTGTCATGTATAACTGAATAACGGCAAAGGCTTATTTTCTCAAAGTGCTTCTTTTCCATAGCCAAGTGCTTGTATATAAACAGGCTTGTAAGAAGCAGTGCTAATTTCCTAGATTAAACGTCGGACATATAAGCATTCCTTTGGAAACCACGTACTGCTTCTTAATAGATAAATTCCGAAAGCTAGGCTTGAGAAGGATCTGCAGCAAGAATATAATACAAGCAATAATTTTGTTGACCCAAAAAATGCAGCAAGAAAATAACTGAGGCAGTAAATCCTTTGCCCGAAGAATCTGCAATAGCAAGCATCTGATACTTGCAAAAATAGTGAGGGCCAAAATCTAGGGCATCCTCCTGGCGGGTATAGGTGTCTCTTTCTTCCAGCTCAAAACGAGGACCTGCCGCTATCGCCCAACACAACAACAGAAACCAAGGGGCCAATAAAAACCCTATAAAACAACAAGGATTAGATCGGAGACTCAGAAAATAAATCACAGGGAATGGCAACTCCACAACGAGGCAAATCGGTAAACCAGAATCAGCAAAGCAGAAGATAAATCGCAACGAATTTTTTGAAACCCTAAAGTAAAAGGGTTTGATGGGTGCATGGCCACATGATTCTGCCTCTCATCAAAAATCAATGGCCAAGAAAAGGTGCGTTCTAGAAATACTATTTAGTACGCCTTGATGAATACGGCAATCAAATCATAGAAAAACCTTAGTAAAAAACGTATAAAAACACAAAAGAAACCCCTGTTATTTTGCTAGATATGGAAGCCATAGAGCAAATGGACGAAGCCCTGGCACAAGATGCAAGGGCCGAAGACGCAAGGGTCGAAGATGCAAGGGCCGATGTAGGTGGCTCAAGCCGCGCGACAGGCTCAGACGGCTCAGGATCTCAGAGACCTTCACACATCGTCTACTCAAATGACTCAGCTACCGAGTCTGAACCTTAGATTAGTTTTATATTATATTTGTCAAGGGTGGATGCTCCCCTTAACGAGTCTTTTTTTGTTGTTCACTTTCATAAGCCTATTTTGAAAACTCAAGGCTAAAAGTGTGAATACTCGTCTTCTTAGTATTATAAATTCAAAATTAAATTATTTCGTACAACTCTCGTACAAATGACGTACAAATTTCGTACAACTTTTGTACAAACACAACACATCAAACCATTGAAATGCCATTTGTCATATCAAAAAATTGAACCATTGAAAACCCCCCAGACCCCCAGTTGTTCTGATATTCGCGCAGGGCGCGGTTGGCTCAGACCATTGGATGTTGATTTTGGGCAATCTTGGCCATCGGTAAGCACGACTCGTTTCTTAGTAAGTTTTAGTTAACTGTCAGTTCCAAATACGCCACAAAATCAAAGGTTGTGATGTGCATCGTATACAAATACGTGCCTATGTGTTTGGGGCTCCTCGCCAACCGCCGGACGCCTGCGCGAATATCATCATAAACAACTGGGGGGTCTGGGGGGTTTAATTCAATGGTTCAATTTTTTTATATGAAAAATGGCATTTCAATGGTTTGATATGTTGTGTTTGTACGAAAGTTGTACGAAATTTGTACGGAAATTTTTGCCGGCCCCTTCGGGGCCAAAGGGAAATCTAGTACTACAACATGGAGAACATTCTACTACAAATGGGATTGGTAAAAAGTAGACACATTCAATTCAATTTGCACAATAACAAACTTTATTATTGCATTGGCTCCATTGGAGAATTTTTATTATTGCAACTTTATTATTGCATTGGCTCCATTGGAGCATTCTCAATTCGAAGCCAAATAACCAAACTTGTAAGTAAGCATATGCCCCCTAGGGTTTGAACCTAGGCCTGTCCACTAGGCACAAAACTGAAAACATACATGGTTTCGTATTATATAAAGTCTCCACAACTATGTCTTAAGCTCCAAAACGAAGCAACAAGGGATGTCCAGGTAAGTGACTACAAATTCGTCTGGAATTTTCAACATCTACAACCAACATAGAAAAAAAAAATATGGCAAATAAGAGAATGTAAAATAAGAAAAATTCAAAAACAAACTTTATAAGATGCGAACCTGTAGAATATGCTTTAGCACATCAATTTCTATATCCTACATCCTTTGCTGAACACATTCCTCAACCAACTGACTCTGTCTAAACCCTTCAAATGCAACGGGCAGGCTATCTAACATTGACTCTTCGCTCAACGCATGAAGTTGCCGTTGTAATAAGGACCTATTGTGGACCCAGAGTGAAGACGCTTCGTTGAGGTCATCATTTCAAGGAGAGGCTCTCTATACTTCATCCCTAAGGACCTACCTTCCACAACAACAAAGGCTGTTAGATACGTTTAACAAAATAGAGTGTCAAAAGAGAAACACTTTTACCATGACTGACCTGAGTAAACAAAAAACCTGTTTTATCATCAATCGATCATCTGTTCTCCTTGCATCAAACAACACAAATGGGGTTGTTGAAATCAGAAGTGGTACAAAGTTGTTACTTTCATTAGCCGAATATGGTAAAGACCAGCACCAATAATAGTATTTAAGCCATTTAACATCAAAGAAGCATTTGGCAGATGACTAAAGTTCGTCTCTTTTGAACTTCGCTCAGCCTCGCGACCAGCCATTATTGTTGAAGCAACAGAAAGAATAAACTGTTATATGATCTTCAAAACCACCTAGAAATTAAAACATAACACACGCATCATAAGTACTTCATAAGGTACCTCTAAAGCAGGCCTATATAAAAAAGGTCTTTGATTTTGTCCGTAGCTAGACATTGTTTCATTGTCCATCCTTCTGCACACCAGAACTAAACCATTTATCAACCCTGATTTTTAAGCTGGATCCATGCGAGAGCACCAAGTGCAATATTAGATATTGTGCACGATTTTTACAACCAGATTACTATACCAGATTGCTATGGTTGCGTATCCATAGCAAAGTCAGCAATCTCCAGAGCTGTGTTGAACAACAACTGATGTGAATTTCCGTAATCCCTTTACAATGATGTCGCTTCAAGAATTTGAAAAGAATACTTCCATATCCCGTCTTTCGAAACCGAACACTGTCTTCTGAAGTCAATAAGTTACCCCTGATTCAGGACATTCATCATGTGCTAAGAGCTGCGCGCATAAACTAGAGGATCTAATGGAAAATAACCTGTGGGTGCCGGCTTTGCAGCTTATTGCTGAAATCTTGATTGATCAAATAGACATTGTCATGGATCTACATCAACTAATATAAAGTGAAACATGCAACATAGACTCAAAATGCGATCAAACTGTACGAAATATAGAACATCTGGCACAAGACTCAAACAAACCGGCCGGAAAAAATGGGATGGAAATATATGGCTGGAGCCCTCAATTACAACCCACTGTAGTACCTTTCCGGCAGGCAAGAAGACCCCGCGCTCCGTTATCAAGGGCCGAAGCTTCTGCGTTATACGGCAACAAATTGGGGACAATGGAGCCCACAATAAATAAAACGTGCATCCATCCCTGGCACAATAGGGCAAGAAATATAAGATCCGTCGAAGCAGAGCCAAGAAATCCAAGAAATATGCAGATCGATCAAACCGGCAAAAAGCACGTAAGAGCCTGGCCCGTTGGTAGTTCTATCCTTCACGGCGTGTGCAGCACGCAGACCATAAGCAATAGGGAAAAACCCTAAAAACGAGTGTCTCGATGATTGCATGTCAGCACCGCGCACTTTATTGGCTCCCGAAACGCGAGCGTCATGCCAAGGTTATTCGCAGGAGTGAATAAGTGGGTGTTCACATGAGTGAATACCCATTTTAATGATGTGGCAGCCACGTGAAAAAGGGGATTCACATGAGTGAATACCAATGTACACGTGGCATAAGGGGGATTCACATGAGTGAATAAAGGGGATTCACAGAAGCGGGATTCGGATGAGCATATCCCCCATAAGCATTCCACATAAGCGTGCCATGCAAGCAAGGGGTATTCACTCACTTGAATACCCCAGTGCCACGTAGACGAGGGGTATTCACTCATGTGAATCCCCCCTATTCACATGAGTGAATACCCTTGGTCACGAGGCCTTGGTTTAGGGAGCCAATATAAGCACCCTGTCAACACACGAGAGAATACCATAACATTATACATAAAAATACATACACGAGTTAACCTATAGTAAAAAATGCCATAATAAGAGAATAAATGTTATGCGCGCTCTATAAATACATACTGTATCCAAACAATTGAATACATCCCTAAATCATATAGAAACCATTATTAAATAGCCGTATAAATATACTTTTTACGCGACGAACCATTTTTTGTGATATTCAAAATATCATGTTTAACTAATGTCTTTGATCCAGTAATCAACCTTCTTTTTCTTCCGATTTCTCAACCAGACACAACTCTTAAGATCTTAAGATGGCCTGTTCTGCCTTTCAACTTAAAAAATGTAAGCCTTGTGCTTAAAATTTATTCCTCTAAGGAAAATTAGACAAATAGAAAATACTTATCTTCAATATTTAGAGCCATGTTTCAACATGATCTTGATCTGAAAAGCAACATTGTGCCATCTTACAAAAATCCAAGGAGGTGGAGTTCTGACCACCTACACCCAACCATGTCAAAGTTAGCAATAAACTTGGTAACTAGCCAAGGGATGACAGGCAAGCTATAGAACACAATGGCTTAGTGCCTTTCACCTTATTCTCGATAGAACTTACTAGCAATAATAAGTTTAGAAATAAACAATGCTTTGCAATATATTGAATGACAAAGCTCCAATATAAATTCCAGCAATATAAGTTCCAACAATGGATATGCTACATTCCAGCCATGGATATGCTAATCCAAATTTCAGCAGATGTATAATTATGTCTAAGAAGCTAGAATCCTTGAATAACTATTAATATCATGCAAAATGCTTATACTTTTTGTCGAAAGCAAAGACAGAGATATGCTGCATGAAAAACTAATAGAAACTTGTGCATTTGCATGAAAAATCAATGTCAAATTGTGTATTAACAAATCAGATCATTGAATATCAGACATCTAAGATGTACGTAAATAAACCAATATCTTAGATAGTTTAGCTTCACTTATTTGTCGATCCAAGGACCAACGGATACAAAGTAAACATTCAAATGATAAACTAGATATATACCGACCTGGAATGAAGTCGTCAGTTGATCACTGGCGTTTACCTTGGACATCTTTACAGGCATCACTTCTTAATCTCCCGTGTTCTTTGAAGTTATTGAATACAAAAATTTCAATGAGCCTAAGTAATTGCTAAGAGTCTTATTATTATGTATATATCGGATGCACAATGTCGTTACTTATTGATTTATAGACAATAATATGTCTCTATTCAATGCATTATCCTGTCCTACATAAGTAACAAATTCACGTGGGCAACCCACTATGTGACACCACCTTGTTGTTTAAGAACTAGTAACGTGTTAACCTTGTGTAAAAGATTTCAACATTGGTTTATGCGAAAGCACCTTGCGTTGTTTACAAACTAGTAACGTGCTAACTTTGTGTAAAAGATTTCAACTTTGCTTCATTTTTTTTACCACAAAAAATGTGTATGCAAATCAATAGTTACACGTTCTCAATGACATACATTTTTACAATTTCAAAATTGCATCGGAAGCCTCGATGCTTGGGGAATCAATACCTCCTAAGCAGACGTCGGTTGCCAATATTGACAACAGAATGCAGCAAAGCCCTCAGTTTTCCAAATCCTGACATATATTGACCTACAGAAACCTTGAAGCTGGGAAGTTCTTCACCTTCGTCCAGTATTGTAATACATGAACTCTTGGGTTCGTCATCTCTTTTTGCCAGATTTAAAAGTTCAATGCGCGCGAGAATGGGGATGAACATGGCATCGGCCATAGAAAACACACTCCCAGCCAAGTAATCACAACTATTTGCAATTTGTAGCTACAGCTTCCCTATAAGGAGTGCGTCTCATACAATTTCATATGATACTTGACGGCAAGGTCAGGGTTCTCAGCCATTGTTGCAATCACAACTTGTCTCTTAAACTTACTAAAGTGCCTAATATATTTTTCTGAAAGATTGCTCAAGGTAAAAAGCTTTGGCTGCTAGGAATCAATTTTCAGCATCCATCAATTGACCACCTCTTTATCCACATTATCCCCACCTAAAGATGAACTAAGACTATCTACAAACCTGCAAACAATAATTGAACTAAATGAGGAACTGCAACATTCAAAATCCTTGAAGAAAGCTTGGAGATATGACTTAATGAATGATGGAAAGGCTACCTCTGAAGATGTTATTGCCATTTGAACAAGGATATCACCAGTTGGGTTATCACGAAAAAGCTCTGCATCTAAATTTCGGGCCCTTCAAGGGATTTATACTCCTGGGACAATAATCTAGTCCTTTTTCCTCCAAGGCAAGACGTGCTTTTTGGCTTTAAAGAGATAGAGGTGATGATAAAACTGCATTGTTTCAAATCTTCCTTTACAAAACTAAAGCAAGCCCTTGTGCATATTAATAATCTTCATGGGCCTGTTATGTAAAAAAGAAATGCATCATTACAAACTTCCAGAGAATGTGTGAATATTAAATTTTGAGAGGCAATCCATGACATATCCATGACACGTTATCCACATATACGTTATCCATATTATGTGGCCCCTCTTTTTGGCATGGTCTATTCTCAAGGAAAATCTATAAACGATACCCTCAATAATTGTCTAGGAGGTACAAGAACTTAAGAAAAATTACAATGCTGGCTAAAGATAACCCATAGCATAAAACATGCCATTTTATTAAAAATGCCAAAAATGACAACGCTTTATCCTGGAACAATCTAAATCTACAGGCAAGTCTTCTTCCTGAAGCACACATGCCTGATGAATCAGAAACAAACAACATCGGATTGATGGGCCTTCCTTCTCACAACCTCCTCTTTAAAGAAAACCAGCGAGCATCAAGAACAAAGATGCTAAAAACTCCTCGTTTGAAACCAACAAACCTGCATATGGAGCAGTACATGCCAAAAAATAAAGCAAGCACTACAAACCAGCTCTTCTAAACATGTGGCCTGCCTGCTTGTGTATTTTATTATGAAACATCTACAAAGAAATGGCAGCATGATCAGCAAAATCATCAAAGATAAAGGCATTGCCAAACCTGTAGAAATTTTATTTTGACGGGACTAACATTCTTCATGTTCTTAAATGGCTTTCACGCATTCATGATCATGTTTGCACAAAATATCTGCAATGAACACAATTTGTCAAAAACCTTATGGGCATCCTCAAAGCTTCCAAATTTAGCATACACATCAACAATTAAGTTTCCAACATACAAACACAATTCTATTCCATTCTGTATAGCCTGCTCATGTTTTCTCCTGCCATTCTAACTCTCCTATGCAACCACAGACTTTCAAAACACTTTTAAGAATAAAGATTTGTCTGACTTTATAAGCAGTCTGCAGATTTGAGAAAAAGTGGATATTTTTTGCAAGGAAACTCATTCACAGCTCGAACCACAATAGTAAAAACAACATTTATGCAGAAAAGATATACTTTTTAACTTTCCTTTGAAAAAGGAATGTGAATATATTCTACAAGTCGTGGAACTTTAGTTTCAGTAAATCCTATAAGCATCAGCCTGGAGGTAAAGAAAAAAGAACATAATCACATAGTTATTCAATACAGGATATCCACCCATAGCTATGCTCATAAGTAGAGGTGATATATATATGGGATTCACCTGGAGCATCATCATCTATCTTTCTTAGTATCATTCCAACATCATTCCATTACAGACCCGGTAAGAAAATGATGTTCCAGTTGAAGAGGCTGTGGCCATTTACGCTCCTTTCTACCTTTGAGATCCTAGGTCTGAAATGGTTATTTGAACACGTCACAATGATTTAATCAATTCTTATGATGGTGCATGATATCAGACTATCACCTCTGAATATGGAAGAAAACTTGCAAAACTCCCCATACCTTCTTGTTGGCAAATTAGAGACACAAAAAAAGAACCTATACAGTAAGTTAAATCCTCCAAATAACGCCATCAATTTTGAAGCATTACACAGATAAACCTCCCATAAGCTACCTTTCATGGATTATTCCAAATTTACATATGTAGTGCTCTAACAGTGGATTTGATCTGAATGAGATTTCTTGGCAAAGTAGAAGAATGAAATAGTGTTTCCAGATCCAAAATATGCACGTTTAAAACTGTTCAGACCACTTTCCATCGACAATATGCGTATCCCTAGAACCAGGCTATTCTCCTGTAGACACTAAAAACCTCATGCTATAGTTCGAACTAAATCCCTGGTATTCTGTTCTTACCCCAAATACATAAAGCTTGCTTTTGAAAATTCACGCTGATGCCTTTTGTTACCAAATCATCTGATGTTCCTGGGTCTACTTGCCTGCACATGAAGGTGTGCACTCCAGCTTCTTCTACAGGTCAAGAGTACTTGCAATGAATGCCATCGAAGATAAAATAGAAACACCGAAAATGAAAAAAAGCTTGAAATATAAGGGTCCTCAGTTCAGCTTTTGTATCAATAAGAGGACTGAGTATATACCTGATGCTCGTCTCGATTCTGGCCAAGAGCAAATGAATAAAACGTCACTGTGGACTGAGATCAAAGAAGGAGAGCTTCAGGGCGCATCCCCATTAGGCTGTTACGCTGCCTTGACTTTGCTTTGTGGCAAGTAGTTTCAATTTTTTTTTGTCCGCATTCTCTCTTCTCCAACTTGATTTCGTCCTCCGTGGCCAGGGCAACTTCAAAAAATTCAGAAGTGGAAGAGGACTTCTGAATTTCCGAATTCAAAACCGGGTTTGTCTTCTTGCTGGATTTGGTTTGTCTTCTAGTGAAAGATCCATTATGATTTTTTTCTTGCATTGATATCAAGTTTAGGAGCAACGGGAATGGTTCTCAAGCAAATGCCTTTGCTTTGCTTACATGGCAAAGCTCCTGGAACTGGGTTTTGCCGTAAAAGGGATGCGGCCTCAGTAGAGAGAGAATTTCAGGGGATTTTCTTATTTTTTCATCCGTCGATTCAGAAATTAACAGATCCTATGGCCAATATTCATTTAGAATGACGTGGACATCAACGTGGATAGGCTAGAATGTGAGAAAAAGGTCACCTCGAGTTAGGCAATCTTGCTAAAAAAAAAAAAAAAAAAAAAAAAAAAAACTAAGAATGCCCATGTTGTAGGAATGCTAAGCTTGAGGATGAAAAACATGCGTTTTTAGAATGCTCAATCTTCGATGATTTAAGGGATCAACATGGGATCTCTAACATGTCTCTGCAAGATTTGCTTACA
>JAANSK020292412.1:0-10412 GCA_011763485.2 Isoetes engelmannii
AGCTCTCGTTGCCCAAAGTCACCCCCCGTGTGAATATGCACCAGACGAGACAATGAATGCCCCAGATGAAGGAAATGTGATAACATTGTTCATGATCTCCTTTTCAACATCTCCAATGAAAAATTATTCCTGAAAAGTGAGCAAATATCTAAACTTCTTATTGGCTTGCTTTGCTCCATCTCGTTCTTCTTCAATGACGCTAACAGAATCTGTTTCAATTTTTAATTGCACGTTAAGGAAGTCATCTCTTCATCACATGGAAAATAAACCAGTTGATGGGATCTGACTTTTAAAGACTTAACAAAGAAAGCCCAAGAGCAGATGCCAGAGAGGATCATGGTATAAAAAGCACTCTTGCATCCCGAGAGGCTTCACCAACATTGGTTTATGGCCGAACATTTTATAATTAAGACACACTTACAATTTTAGGCACACTAAACCTTCTCCATATATGTGCTATATATATGGAATAGAAAGCATAAAAGAGGCATAATCTAACAGTAATTTCAACCAAACACGTATTACATATATGGAATAGAAAGCATTGCAATATTCTTGCAATCCCTTTCATATAAGTGCAGTCAGAGGCTTTTCTAAGCTAGCTTTATTCCGATCAATATGAATCAAACACTTTACATGCAACCATAATTAACACGAAAAGTTGCATGTAGACACAGTACCAGACTGGTGATTTGCACCCTATTAAATATAATTTATCCAATTTATCAAAGGGTTCTCAACTACATGATTCACTAAAAACAAGATCTAGAGTTTTAATCTAACACCAAGCTGAAGGTAATAAAGATGGAAATGCAGCAATAATTTCATGGCTCAAAACCGACATCTAAACTAAAAAAATGATGGCTAATTTACCTGCAATACATCTCCAGCTTGAGTGCCAAACAGAGGAGCCTTGTCGATAATGAAGAGCTGCTCTTTCTCAGTCGTGCATAGCATTCTCCAAGTAGCAAAGAGGGAAAAATCCGTGGTGACGGTGCCAACTGTTAATGAAAAAGTTTAAGCAAACACGCCTCGGTATCCAGGCTATAATAAAGCTCATCTGGAAATGCAAAATCGCACGCTTCTGTTTTGAATCGGGAGCTCCAAAATTGTAAACTTCTGTTTTACATGGTTATTTCTTGTGTTTTTGAATCAGATTGTCTTGGAGCAACGACAGTATATGATGGAGTGAAAAAGCATGGAGTAGAGAAAGAGAGCGCCCTAACTCTCTACATTATAGAAAAGGCAAGCGTGCATGTGGTCTCGGTTGAAGAATAAGCCATAGAAAAGGCCTCAAATGAAGCAATAAGAGGAAGTTATAGTCAAAGAAATCAAAACCGATCAACCTGTTGAACCAAAGCCTGAAATATAGAATTTAAGCCTAAAATATAGAAATTGTAAATCATTCTTTCTTGTAGCCTCTGATAGGATAACTCTTACCAACCCATGGCATAATGATTTGCAAGTATTATGTAATTAAGTTATGATATCCAAGCATTCCGTGCAAAAAAAAAAAGGAAAAGCATTCCAGTGTGGATTGAATCAATAAGAAAGAAAAAAAGGGGAAAACAGACCGAAACAGATCGGGCTGCGGCTTCAGGGTCTGCAAACGCAAAAGGGTCCGCAGGCCGAATCTGCTTCAACGTAAAAGGGTCCGCAAATATGCAAAACATCATGCAAAACAAAATGGCAATCATCAGTCTGTAGTGTTTTTCGTACAATAACAACTCGATTTCATACAAGGCCTACCTGCTGCTACCTCAAATCGCAACTTGCTACTCCCTCTGCTCCAAATCGAAGTCGCCAATCTCCAAATTCCCCGATGCTCCAAGAAATTGCTTCAAGAACAAAATTGAAGAACTAAAAGGCACCCAAATCAGTAAAGTACGAAAAAAAAAGAGAATTAAATTTGGCCGTAGATATTAGATTCCTCCTCATTATGAATGGAGATTGTTCGTAGATCCAAAAATATTATATTATATTTAAAATTTTATGGAAACCGCCCCAAGTTAGCAAAATTAGAAACCTCCCTAGGCTGAAAGACCTAGGGAGGTTTCCACATGAAGAAAATTGGGGAAGTTTCCAGTCTTGGGACCCTAAACCAGATCGGGTGTATATAATTTGAGCGGCACATTTGCATTTGGATTATCAGAAAAAAGTTGTTAGCATTTTTACCAAATGCCCCTGATTGAGGGGCATTTTAGTAATTTCAGTAAACAATAAGGGTATTTCAGTAACTTTCTTAAAACACTCTGATAAACTTCAACAATTTCATGTCGTATTGTGGGAGGGTCTTCTGGCGAAGGTTGAGACTAAGAATTCTGGCACGTTTTGTATGCCAGACCATATAAGTTTCCATGTTAGAGCAGCTTGTTTCCATTTAGTGGTCTAGTTTGTAGTTTGTTTAGAATTTCTTCTTGGTTAGCTAATTTGTCTCCTAAATTGTAGGGCGTGGATAAGCTTTTCACGCCACTTTCTATTTGGAGCATGGGTTCTCTTTGCAGGGGCAGTGAAGCAGAGCAAGGGCAGCTGTCTTTTGTGAGAGATTCAAGCAGGGCAACGGCAAGGCATCGTTTCCAAGCTCAGACTTGGCTTCTGCTCCCTGACGCGTCTAAGGATTGATTCAGGCGCAAGATTCACATCTAAAGATTGATTTAAGCCCAGGATTGATTTGGGTCTTGCATATGACTAGTTATCAATGGAAAAGGTTTGCTGGCCAGGATTGATTCGGGCAACAAAGAGTCTTGTTCAGCGCACCATTGGTTTCTTAATTTTGTACTGGTTTGCTTTTTGTTTTGCTTCAACTAGCAGTCGCAGAGGATTGATTACGGCCTATGGTGGTGTTGTTTCATCAGCTTGCTTGCTTTGGCAGGCCATTGACTCCGACAATCTGGTTCGATGCTCACCATAGGATGCTCAATGCGGGCTTCATGGTAACCATTGGCTTCTTTATTTTTGTTTCTTTTTTTCGATCAACCATATGTGCAGTTTGCACCATCAGAGGTTTGCATGGCTTTTTCTCTCAAAATTCTAATGGCCATTGATCTGGCATAAAATACGAAATATATGCCAAATCAATGGTCTTAAAAAAAAGATGGATATCAGACCGATAAAGAATGTAATGAAGAACGTAACAAAGACCGATTTTAAGAGCATTTTGGTACTTTTGAAAACTTGTAGGGGCATTTTGATAGTTTTCACGTACATTAACATCAATCCTTGATTTTGCACCTTATTACGTAATAAAGACCGATTTTAAGAGCATTTTGATACTTTTGAAAAGTTGTAGGGGCATTTTGATAGTTTTCACTACATTATAACATCAATCCTTCATTTGCACCTTATGCAAGAAACATAGAAACATAGAAAAAAAATAGAATGAACTAGCAAAAATGCAGGGTTGGGGAAAGGGTAGGATAGGAAAAACAAAGAAGAATTGGGAAACAGTTACCTAGTCCAAGCTCTCAATGAGCATGCTTCTAGAATAGTATCCATAGATCCCTTCAAGTGTAGGTGACATAGTTGGTATTTGATGTCAAGAAATCTTATACAACGCACTTTGAGTTCCATTGTGATGGTGTGCATTTAATCAAGAAAGCTACAAAACATTTTCAGCTAACGTAAAGTTGTCATTGTTCTACATAGAATGGTAATCGTTAGAATGGAAGAACTAGTTAAAATGTCAGTTAATTTATATTTCGTGCTTAAGATAGTAATGATAAGTGCATTTCTACATCAACTTAAGATAGTAATTTGCATGATGAGATTTAGAAACAAGCTTTCTTCATACATTAATAGCATTGGATATGCATTTACTCTAATTCTAGTTCTGAGTTCATGGCGTGTTAAGAAGTCAAAATATGTGCCGACGCATTTGCCGAAATTGAATGCTCCTTTTTGTTCCTCAGAAACTTTATCCCAGACATGACTAGCTTTAGTAGAATGTTGCTGGTTATCTTAACACAAAAAACCATAGCAATTTTGAGCAAAAAGAGACAATTTTTTTTTACACTGGACTACGCTACAACCAGCAAATAGAAAATGGATAGAAAATTGAAAATTAAATGGTACCATTTTGAAAAGATTCTGCAGTTTGAGTGGGCTGCAGAGAATGAGTAAAGCTCCTAGCCAAAAGTGCGAATGATATTGCTCTTGCCATGTATATCAATGCATGCTGACCCCCAGTCATAGCTCCACGATACTCGGCATCACCACTGTCCAGAAAGCAAAAAAGATCTATTTCCTAAAATCCTATCTGAGGTGGAAAATGACTAATAAGCTGGCAAAAATGTCTGGATCGCAACAGTAACAGAATGCCACAAAGCTAAAGCATCCAAAGCCTGATCATTTTGAACATGATTGTCCAAGAATAATGGCAAATACAGCCTGGGCACAATGTAATTTTCTATGTAGATCTTCTAGAGTTTTGCCCTCTATCCCTTTTTAAATCATACCTGCGTTGGTCTTCTAAACTTTTGTCTCCTTTGGGAGCATATTTGCTTTTGCCTATGATAACAGCCACAACCATGCTTCTACCTTCCTCTGCCTCTGTAGACGAAGCCTTCAAACATGCAAATCCAACGGAAAAAAAAGAAACCTTATATCTCCTGTACTCGGTTGAAAAGAAAGCTATACATTGGCGCATCATGTCGAGTTTGAGATGCTTGAAGGAATTAAGACAATTTTTTACATGTGGTCGAAGGAGGCATTGATATTTTTGATGGATTTTCTTTTTTCCTTAGCCATAGGATGCAAAAATATAGAATCCAAGGTAAGAATTATTCCACATCATTTTTCGCATGATGTGACAGTCGTGTGGACAAACTAGAACTACAGGGATTGTTGCAGGGGTTTAGGCAAGCCTGCTAACATTACCACATACTTATCAAGCATTTCATTACATGCCTTTTGAAGTGTTATCCAAATAAGCAGAATGTGTATCTGCCAAATCCTGCATATCCTTGACCTATTCATCACAACAAAGGAGCAAATATTAAATGTTGAAAACTCATTAGAGGAAATAATGAGCAAGTACTTTAATGCTTGATCTATATCCCTCCTTGTTATTACTTGCAGGTGTTCATAATTCCTAAAGATCATTTGAAATAAAGGTCAATGGACTTACAGTTGCAATGAATTAATAGCGGCAGTCAGGAGAACTTTTATAAATATACAGTTGCTTAGCAAATTTATCATCCGCAGAGCAAGAATGTTGCAGTGCAGCTTCAGTAATTCCTTGAAGCTGTTGTTATCTTTATTGACCTTCAGTTGGGTCCCATTTCCCAGTCTATCCCGAGATGATGATAGAAATCATCAAGGACAAGGACCTACATACAACTATAGCTAATTGTGAAACTTGAGAAGGCGCTGCACACAAACTCACCATTTTGGTTACGGCTGCATGGCCCTCAAAACTTATTTTTCGGTATTGCCCGAGGGTCAGGGCGTTATCTACACCATAGTACTTAATACGTTTCGACACAAGAAGGATGTTAAGTTCAGCGTTGTTGTTGTCTGCTAAAACAATTTTGCATGTGTGATATGGCCCAAGAGATAGATGATAAATAAATACAAAGCCTTTTGTTTTTCTTAAGAAAAAAAGTTCCTAAGCTCACATGAAGCCGATGCCTTCCTCTTAAAATAGGTATTTCTCTCCAAAACGGTTTGGAAAATAAGTCGCTTGTTAGTCAAATTAAGTCAAAGACTTGTTTCAGACTTTCAATATCTTGGAGTATGAAATTGTACAATGGTCAGGGGGATGAAAATATTTCTCCCCTTGAAAGGATCAAATGTATTTTTGCAGTTGCAATATGTGGGCAAAGAAATTACATAGGTTGAGAGATCTTGAGCAAAAACATGACGTCACACCATTATAAGCAGCTTCACCTGTGTTTGCAAAAACTGGAATAGATAGATATTTGCAACCACATAGGTCTCCAACTAAGAACACTAGTATTGAAATTATAATATTGCTGTTGCGCGTCAAAGGTAGCTGCAAGATGTGGCTGCTGAGCCTGCAAAAGTACATTTGTTTGTTGTAGCACACTTGCTACTTTTGAAGCTCAGGCTCGAGACATGCTCTTCAAGATTTATCACAATCCTGCCACTAGATGTACTTGGTGGTGCTCTTTTAAAACATGCATATACCCCTTATTCTACCAGTTTTAGTTCTGAATATATGCAGTGGGTTTTTTACCAGTAAATCTTTGCACGGCAAAGAAATCTCTTGATTTTGAAGATGGTGATGTATGTGCTATCTGTGATTTCTGAGTAAGAAATGTGTTTTTGTAACTGCTGCAGTAAGCATCAACATGTCCTTCTGGGATTTGATGAAAGAATCTAAAAGAGGATGATGCCTCTGTGGTTATTTCCCATAGAAAACTACCTGCATGACACCGAACATTTAAAACATCTCAAAACCTTCAAAGATCTATATAAGAATATACATACATGCAACATATAGGCCGTTATGTGACTTTACTTTCAGTTGGTTACGTAACTGATCTATTGCAGGAGGTATATAATGACTTATAATAACTGATGTTGAACAGAGAACGGAAGCATAATACACTGAACTATAGCTTTTATTCTATTTTCATTGCTGTGTATGTTGCACTCAGCTGCAATCTTTTCTTTTCAATGGACAATATGAGGCCAGATTTTGAGTGACTACAATAGAACAACATGATTCTTAGTATTTATGAGCAAGACATCTTGTGTGCAACGCTGGCCTTTTACATACTCAAGAAGAACCAAATCGAAAAGGTTGAATTCCCCTAGCATTCCATGAGACCACAATATGATTGGGCATACTATCAAAGAGTTCCATAGTCTCCTTAAGCTGCCTACCCGTTGCAAAAACAAGATCACGATATTCCATGATTCCATGACGCATTGTTATGTTGTGGCATTTGCTCAAACAAGTTTACTGCTTTCTTTGCATGGGCACACTTAGCGCATTCTGCAATAATTGTATTCCATGTACTTGTGTCCCTTTGAGGAATTCTCTGAAGTTCAAGAGCAATGCTAAGCTGACTATTCTGCTAAGAAGGTTCTGATATGGTGACATCCACAAGTTTAGTGCTTTCTTTGCATGGGCACACTTAGCGCATCCTGCAATAATTGTATTCCATGTACTTGTGTCCCTTTGAGGAATTCTCTGAAGTTCAAAAGCAATGCTAAGCTGACCATTCTGCTAAGAAGGTTCTGATATGGTGACATCCAGCACCAAGATAGTCTAAACCAAGATTTACCTCACCTTGCTTGCAAAATGAATACATGTATTCAACATCATCACTTCTGTTATGTCTTAGCCCACTTTTAGTTCCATGCCAGCAAAAAGCTTTCAAAGACCAGAAGTACTCTGGAAGGAACTTGACAATACACCAAAACACAAAAAATATCACAGAGAATAGCTAGTACATTGTTACGGAGAGAAGCATCTTACAAATGTACTCCACTGAAGTACCTAACTGCCAAATGCTAGACCACTCCTTGCCCTTCAGCTCCTCAAAATTGCTTTGTATTCATATTTGGTCCAGCATCCTCCTCCTATGTGCAAGTAATCACGGATAGGTAACCCTTAAGAGATATCTGAACAAGAACAGAGAATTCAAAAAGCAGAATTTGTTCTAATTGTACATATATTTGTACACATGTATCATTTCTCATGCTTCCACATGAAAATCTGATCAGACAGTGTTAGTGTTATGCTCCATATTCAGCATCCAAGTGCTCACATTGCCAATTTGCCAATTATTAGAATGGCTAAGCGTGTCAACACCCAATTGTAAGATGCATAATGAATAGAAAATGGAAATCGAATTACTACGTTGAAAAACTATAGAGCAAGGCTAGTGGTTTATAAATCCATCTTGAAACTAAACACACCATATATGAGCCTACACCTCGCATATATGTATAGGTATTAAATGAGGAAGGATATACCTGTAGCCTATGCCCCATACAAGGATTGATAAATACATCCTTCTATTAAGTCCTCTTATCCCTCATTTCCTCTTTTCAAAGGTAGATTGTTTGAAAATGCACTTAGAGCATAATTATTTGCACACAATTACTACGTAAGATTTTCTTAAACCACGGGGATAAGGACGAAAAACAAACTGACCTCTTTCACATCTTCCACAATGCAACCATTCTCACACCTACAAGTTTCAGATGAGCTGTCATCATGCACAAGATATGGGTCAGTTAGAAGTTGCTACAAAGAGTTTGGATTTAGAGGTAATCTGCAGTATTTTACAAGGCTGCTTCTTTAGTCTAAACGCATTTTTCTAACCTAGTTTTAGCTTTTGCGCCCTTCTTATTATTGATGTCCAGATCCTTTTAGCCTGCTCTGATGAATCAGAAGAGTAAGCATGAGTTTACATGTTTAAATGTCCAACAAATACACAGATATCTGGCAGATTATAGCTTGAAATAGGCCTCCTGCTGCTACATTTAAAATCCTATGCACCAACTTTTCAAATTCATATCGCAAAAATGACAAAATGTAATTGCTGGTCTAGTTTCACAGCAGAGTCTGTAAGGGACAAACCTCCAAAAACAAAAGCTCTGTTTTTTATCCGTGATAATTTCAAATTCATATTGCAAATATGGCAAAGTTAATTCGACACAACGGCATGGAAAATACAAAAACCTGATTCGTGCATAATGTGCAAACTGAAGCTCTATTTCTCCAGCGAGAGAATCTATTGAGAGCTTGCAATAACATCTAAAATCCTATGCACAAATTCATATTGCAAATATGGCAAAAATGACAAAATGTACTTGTTGTCCTAGTTTCACAGCAGAGTCTGTAAGAGACATAACTCCAAAAAACAAAGCTCTGTTTTTTATCCACGATCATTCATTGGACAGCTTAACGAGTGTTCTTCAAAAGCACTTAGATGAATATTTCTAAAATTCAAATAAAGCAAAGGATATATGTTACCCGAAAGAAAGCATTATAGCGTCAAGTTGTACCTTGAGTCCATGCTAACTCCCTTTTCTACACAAGACTAACAGTGCATGTATCTCTCTGCTCTCTGTATAACATCCACATAACCAATGCAGAAGCAGAAATGATAAAGATAAATAGAAGCACAAAGATAATTTATACAATAAGGGTAGAGTACCTCTGGTTGTAATACGTCATGCTTTGCAAGGACGGAGCCATGTTCACAAAGACTACAGCACTTTGTATTTAAAGTCTATTATCTAAATAGTGAGAAACGGAAGTATCTACCTTCAAGCTTGTCAAGTGAGCACCAAAGAACATTGTATTTCTCAAGGCAAGGTATACCTCCGGTATTTTTTCGTATTCCTGCATCACATTCCTAAATTAACCACAGAGCTTTCTTATTACACAATTCAATACAAAAGTCCGTTGGGAAAAAGAAATTTAATTCCACAATACAGCCTTGGAACTCTTGCAAATCCGGTCCCTTGGCTATGGAGCCACGTTTTTTGGCCCTTAGGTTAAGATCTTACAAGCAAAGGCACATAAAAAAACCAAACATTAAGCCCATTACATATGCCGTCTCTATGTTGCAGGCTGAAGTCGTACCTTCTCATCAAATGCTTAGAACGATCCTTTCTTTCTCGACGAAACATTGGAGGAGACACGCTCCTTGTGTTTAGAAGCAAATTGACAAAATAAAAATGCAAAAGAGATGGTAACAGAATCAGAACAACGAGAATAAACAAGCAGAAAGAGAAGAGCTAGAAATGTGATGGCATTTGGTTGGCAGAAAGAGAAGAGCTCGAAATGTGATGGCATCTGGTTGGTCGGGGTTGGTCGGAGTAGGTATAGCCATAGCCAAGCCATCGTGGAAGAGGGAAATTAATTTTCAAGGATTATCTATTTTCCACGACCGTCAGATTGAAAAATAAGATATCTGATGGCTCTAACTAAAAATTGATGACGTGGCTGAACACGTGGATAGTAGAATTCAAGCATTCAAATAAAATATACGATGGCTCTAACTAAAAATTGATGACGTGGCTGAACACGTGGATAAACACGTGGATAGGCTAGAATTCAAGCATTCAGGTGACCTCGGGTTAAGCAACCCTGCTAAACATAGAAAATTTACAATGAATATAGAAAATTTGCGCGGTATGCTTTTTACGACCATCTTTCAGAGTTGGCCAAATTTAGCGGCCAACTTAAGAACGGCACTTTTATCATGGTAAGGTATTAATATTCAAAGCAACAGTATATTCTGTTCCAGCAATTTCACGACGACTTCTCCCAGACACAGTAGTCGGTGCCAAATGCTGCGACTCTGTATTCTTGAGGATTGGGAGCCAGATCGCCAATATCAAATCTGCTTCCCATCTTCACCACTACTTTCTCATCAATGTAAGCAACATAAACATCATTCTCTGCACACATAATCCGGCACTCA
>JAANSK020292423.1:0-10412 GCA_011763485.2 Isoetes engelmannii
GCCTTGCCTTGCCATAATGTTGCCAAACTTGCTCACCTATACCGAGACCACACCCCCGAGCTACCATATTCGTATCATATTCCCCAGCTCCCAGCATTTTGGCACCAACAGCATTCCGAAGTTGGGAGATCTGGACCTTCTGCAGCTTCTGAGGCTTCCACTATGAGAAGTGAATTCAGCAGGGAAGGGCTGGATCCGGCAGGGCAGGGCAGGGCAGGCATACTTCTTTGTGGCATGTTTATCCCAGAGAAGAAACTTCCAAAGAGGCTCTTAGTTTTACCTGTGGAAGCGTCTATTCTGGAAATCTTGTTGCTCATACTGTTGGGAAGCTTTTACGTTGTACGTATTCTTTTATACCTTGTCCAATTCCTTAATTTTGTACTTTATTACTTTGGATGTTGGCAATGACTTGCTTTCTCGCTTACAGATCCATTGTGTCTGGGCTGCTGGGGGGTACATACTCATCTCCTTTAATTGTCCTTGCCTCTCAAACATCTGATGGAGGACTTCATGTGTTTGATGATTTTCGAGAAGCCTATGCCTGGTTAAATCACAACACAGATGAAAATGATAAGGTGGGTTTTTTGTTTTGAGTAATTCTGCTTTCCAGGTTCACTTTTGTCTTTTGCTTGAATTTGTGCTAATGTGTGAGAATTGTCATCTCAAAACCTGCCAAAATTTTGAGCAGCAGAAGTTGAACAAAAGTGACAGAGGTGATTCTTGAAAAACTCTATATGTTCGAGAAAAAGAAACAAAGAAGGAAAAAGCCTAGATCATTTATCTAGGTTAAAATTGTAAAAGGGTATGCTAAACTAAATATGGCGTATTCACCAATTTTAGGTCTTGGATGGAGAATTCTAGACCAAGGATGGTGAATTCTAGGCCATGGTTAAAGAGTTGATTATTTGGAAACCATGGTTACTCAAGCAAGTTTAAATATAGAAGTTGAACTATATTTGTAAAGGGAGAAAGGCGCGCAAATTCGGTCCAATAAATCCTAGCCAGTGTATATACATGTTTTCTCGGTCCAATGCTACAGTGGCATGCCGAGCTAAGGTAGTTATCCGATGGTGCTAAACCGGAGGTTGGCCTATAACAACTGTAAATAATACAGATTCAATATATTGAAGTGATCAGAAGCAATCTTGGTGTTGAAAACTTAAGGTGCAGGTAATACTAGTGATGTATTCATTTGTGTTCCGGAGTCAATGTCCCATGTAAACAGTATTGCTACAGTAATTCGATTCCAAGGATATTACATGGTTACACCTTGATAGTTGTGTTCTAATAAGAAATTTATCTTGAGTATATCATGTGCTAAAGTTTAACTTGTTTTTTTTTGTGAGCTATGAGTTATATCAAATGATCATTATGATGAAATCATTCTGTTAGTTTGAAGTTGTACTGTTTACATTGATAGAAAGACTCACATTGGTATCAGAGCAAGGTTTTGCAGTCAAAATGGCCAGTAGGTTTGGAGTAGGACTTTTGAATGCCATTGATGTATTCAAAGGAGATTCCGGGTTTCAAGTGTGGAAAGAGAAAATCATGTGATGGAGGTAGGGAATCTATGGGATATCATAGAATCCACTGAAGGGGAAGTCAGTCCAAGAAGTTATGGAAGCAGAAATGTTGGTGTTGCTGCTGAAGGGAGTTCAAGCTCCATAAATGAAGGTGAAACTGATGAGGCTACTATAAGAGTCCAGAGCAGAGAAGTGCAGGCAGCAAAAGAAAGGGCAAAGATTCGAGAGGCCCAAGGCATTATCATGATCAAGTTTAGCTCAGGCATAGTGCTGAAACTCAGAGGTATGCATCCTAGGAAAATGTGGCGTTACATGTTGATAAATTATGAGGAAAAGACTTCCTCACAGCTTGATGTACTTGAGAATGAACTAAGGAGGTTGAATTTTCATGAAAATGATGATGTGAATGAATTCTTACAGAATTTTGACAATATAATTGCTGATTTAGAGGGTGCAAGGGTACTTTATACTCAGCAACAACAAGTCTTGGCCATCTCTAGGGCAGTTTCTAACCTTGGAAATATCTTTATGTTTATAAGAACCATAGCCAAGACCAAAACAGAGGCTGAAAGAATGCTTAAAACTGAGTTAGAGCAAGGCAAAGTAATTAATGAGGAGGATGCTGCTCAGGTACTGCTCACAAAGGGGAAAGAAGATAAGACACGTCAAGGGAAGATAGGACCATGTTTCAGCTGCAACAAATATGGGCACCTGAAGGTAAATTGTCCTAATATTTCTAGAGATGTGAATTGCTATAACTGTGGGGGCAGGGGTCATCTTGCATCTACATGTTCAACCCCAAAGGAAAATGGAAACTTTAGGGGAAGAGGAAGAGGATCTGGGTCGCTAGAGGCCGAGGCAGAGGAAGAGGTAAAAATAGTAAATTCGAGGCCAATATAGCTGAAGAAGTTGCTTTGGAAGAAGAACCAGCTGAAGTGGATGAAGAGGTAAGAACTCATCAAGCTAATTTGGTCTCAAAAGGCATTATTTTTGTAACACAACCTCCACCCTAAGAGGCAAATTTTCTGCGACCTTCTCCCATAAAGACACATCCTAACTGGAGAGTAGAAATTCTGCCTGGAAGTCAGGCCACGACAATAGACGGCCGCCTTCATACTATGCTTGGATAGAGACGACACCTGCAAAGACTTATCGCTCTGTGTAAGGGGATGAACTGATGCCATCAGTGGAGGAGCTAAGGGGCAGACGGCAATGGTGCCCACCACCATGGAATCCCAACGCCATGTATAACCTAAACTATGTTGTGGAACCTGCAGGTACCACCCATTTGGCAATGGGAGGGGTTCTGGTGCTAAAGGAGGCGATATGTTGAGCCGTAAGTCCAGAAATTCTATTTTACAAGTGGACAAGTTGTAATTGAACGTTGTTTGCGTAAGGGTCCATTGAACGCACACCTAATCTAGGTGTGATGTGGTCAAGTTGCCCCCGACTAAGGCCAGAAGATCATAAAAACGATTTAGAACCTGGGATTGCACCTATGGTTAGGGTGCCATATCGGCTTTCTCCAGCAGGACAACAAGAGGTGGAAAAGCAAATTCAAGAGTTACTTAGTCGTGGGTTAATACAGGAGAGTAGCTCACCTTATGGCTCTTCAGTTATATTAGTCACCAAGAAGGATGGCACGTTCAGGATGTGCATTGATTATAGAGCCCTGAACAAGGCTACTACTAAAAATAAATATCATGTGCTATAGGTGGATGATGTTCTGGATCGTTTGCAAGGTGCCAAGATCTTCAGTAAGATAGATCTCAAATCCGGTTATCACCAAGTAAGAGTCTTTGAATCTGATGTTTCAAAAACTGCCTTTACCTTTGGCCATCTTGAGTTTCTTGTGATGCCCTTTGGCCTGACTAACGCCCCGGCCACATTCTGTCGTATGATGAGCCGGATTTTATGTCCATTCCTTGGTAAACTTGTAGTCATGTTCCTTGATGATATCCTCATTTATGGCCACACTGAAGCGGAACATGAGCACATGAACCAAGTCTTATCCATTCTGCATGTTAATAAGTTGTTTATTAATCGTAAGAAAAGTTTTTTCTTTGAGAATAAATTGAATATCTTGGTCATATTGTGTCGGCTGCCAGAATGCAGGTGGATCCAGCTAAAGTCAAGGTTGTTAAGGATTGGCCTATTCCCCAAAATATTACTGAGGTACGATCTTTTTTTGGGGTTATGCAACTATTATAGACGCTTTGTTCGCAATTTCTCCCAAACAGCTTTGCCCTTAACTCAGTTTCTACGCAAAGAGAACATCTTTTATTGGGATACACCATAGCAGGTTGCCTTCCAACACTTAAAGCACAAATGGATATTCGCTCCGGTATTGCAGTTACCGGAATTTGGATGATGCACAATTCTTTGTCTGTTTCACGAATGCCAATGGATCCTCTATTGGTGCTGTCTTGGAACAAAATAAACATTCCAGTGCTTTTGAAAGTCACAAATTAAATTCGACTGAGCTCAAACATACAAATTATGAAAAGGAATTACTTGCTATTGTTCATGCCCTTAAGATATGGAAACATTATTTGATGGGATCTCATTTTGAGTTAAAAACAAATCAGTAGAGTATTCAATTTCTTCTTACACAAGCTTATGCTACACCTCGGCAAATTAATTGGGCAGAATATTTGTGACGTTCCCTACTCGTATACGGTGCTCCCATCGTATACAAACTAGAGATCCCCTCCTGCTATCCTGGTTAGCTAACAAGAGGTCGTCCACCTGACGTCAGACTCTTGATGGTGAGCAAGAGTCTACGTGGAATGAATGGACATGTCATTCCTCCCATCATCCCTCGGGATCTTTCTAGCTGTGGAAGAAGCGCATGAATGTCAGCATAATAACCATCACACAATATAACTACCACGAAGGGTGGGATCACCATAACAAAATACATCATCACAATGAAAATAACATAGCAACAACAAAGGGGAAATCCTACCCAAGGCTCAGACTCAGGGATGGACTGACGGCTTGGGTCTACAGAAGTCAATGCAAACAGAATTCATGGAAAATGGATTTGGCTGGCATAGAACATCGTCGTTGGGTAGTCCACTCCTGTGCATACTTTGCAGATAGGCTTATAAGTCTTGGGACTTGATCGTAGCCTGCCGGGTGCATAGCCGAAGGGGCTACTCCTGGGTTGCATCTTCCTAGTCCCAATGCAGCAGTAGGGGGCTTCTCCCTTCTAGAGAATCCATGCCCATATAGGCGAGCTAGAGGGCTACCACTACTTGTATAAGACTTGAATCCCATAGAAGGTGGCCACGCCACCCAAGAGGTGTCGAGCCCATACCAAGGCCTTCACGCAGTGCATACTGGTATTAGGCCTAGCTCATAATGTCCGATAGGCCTTACACACCAGAGGGATCAACCACTATGGGACAAGTTCCTCCTTATGAACCGGTCTGGCCCCCCCACCCACAGCACAGGCAGGCTTTTATGCAAAGGCCGCAATTAGTTGGGAACTGATGTGGCTAATTTAGGAACATCAACTAGAAGGCTCTGGGTCTCTACCCCCCTTCCCAATACACAAGAGGTGCGAAACAGAGATAACATCCATCACATCAAATGAACTGAAACACTGAAAAAAAAGATCTCATCTATCTAATCTAACACACTATGTTAGGCCCCTTCGTTAGAGGCTGAGATCTTGGGATCTAGTGGTCCTCTAAAGCTAAGGAAAGATGCAAACTCGGCCTAATGCCGGTCGGGAAGCTGACATTGCATAACATATCATCTACATACCGGATCCTTGGCTGGCTCTCATTCCCCTGAAGGAGTCCGTCCTGCCAAGATGCTTGAGGGATATCGAAATTGAGGGAGCAGGTGCGGAATGCAAGCTCCAGTGCTCGCGAGAGTTCGGAATGGATCCAGAACAGCCGCAATACGCACTCTTGAGACTGAGATCCGAAAAGGGGAACTTATAGGGTTTCAGCCCCTTTTAGCCCCACGAATCTAGGGCTGGGGTTTTGGGCCCAATGGCTAGTTGCCATGTGGCATTAGGGCTTAAGTTGACATATCCTATAGATATATGCAATATAATGGGTCTAATGGTTGTACCTCATGGTATAACTCTAACTAAGTCAAGTACATGTCGATATACTTGACATGTCCTAGTGACGTGGCAGTATAATATAGGTATTTATAATCATATATTATTCTGGAATGTCATATTCTCCCCACCTTGAACTGATGATGTCCGCAGCATCATGAGTCTCCCCACCTTGGAAACATGCATGATCCGTGCTGCATTAAATTTACATGCATGGAATTATTATAGCATTACCGTAGAGTAATATTTGATGATTAATATTATACTATCAATTTATCACAAATTACTAAGAATTCGTCATCAAGTCCAAGTATTAAGTATGCGGCTCCTGTTCTCCACTTAGTGATGTATCAACCTGCCAAGTATATACTTATAATTGCTACTTACTATTTATACAGGGCCTTATTATATTTGTACTTATACTTGCTATACAATTTAATGTTTATATTACAAGGACCGTGAAGGTCATTCACTTGTCCGTGGGGTAATATACATCTTCACGAAGGTTTAGTTAGCATTTTATTTACTCATTATCATTATTATCTAATTTATATATATACAATATGTCTATACAAGGCAACTCTATACTTTTAACTTATCACAACAAGACATATTAAGGCTTATAAGACATTTGCTCATGTGGGTGCTCCTAATGCTTATAAGACATCTGCTCATGTGGGTGCTCCTAATAGCTCCCCACAACAATTTACTTGAATTATACAATTTATGTGGTTTAAGGGATCCACTTCTATATATTACTCTACTAGGAGCTAGACTACTAGCTCATTCCTAGGTACGAGTGCATGCTATCGACCACGGCTTAAGGAAATTATGCTTTTCCCATGTGGCCTATGAATTCATGCGTTTCATTCTGCCTACCTAATTGTGCTTACAGCTGTTATCGATATGGCATGATGAATTGTAAAATTCCATCCGTGCATACTTATGACAATTAACTAGATGAATGCGCACTTTCTACCTTGGCTCACACGTGTCCTAAGGCTAGAACACACTCGCTTATTAAGCCCGTATGGACTAATTGGATGGTGTCTCCACCCCTAAGGTGCAGGTAGGTTCACTCATAAGATTGATCCATCACTTCATTTATAATGAAAATGGCCCTGCCCCATTCCATGACGTTGTATACAACATCATAGCTCTCCCCACCTTAAGAAGTTAAATGTATTAAATGTTTTTTACTTATTACACTATTTAATTAGTCTTGGCTAAACCTAACTTACATATCTATCATGATGGGTGGAACCACCATATTTAGCGTAACTATTTATACGTTTATGGGTTATTGAATTATATAGGATAACTCTAACCCATAAGGTTTAATTGTTATTACATTTCTTTGGTCCTATAGAACCATGCAATTAAATATACTTCTTAGATGCACCTATGTATATTTTAATTTCGTATTCTAGGGATTCCCCGTTTCTTTCTTTGTTATTAAGCTCTTGAAATACTCTTACCAATTGAGTTGATATCATCATAACAAGTTGGCCGGACTTGTTAGAATACTTCTTTTCATTCGGTTGGATTATTTCTTGGGGTTACTAGCTTTATACCTGGTCAACAATTATCCTAGTAATGATTCCTTCTTATCGAGGTGATCAATCTCACAAAGTGGTTTCAATACATTGGATATCTGTTATGATCATGCATAAATTTAGTTACTCCTATGCATTTCCTTCGTCCCATTCTTGACGATTAGCCCAACCTTGGGTGACCCTTTTTCAAAGACTATTTGGAAATGCCTCCCAATCCCCTATTATGGATGTTATCATCCATAATTTTATGCTACTATACTATATGATCCTAGCTCCTCGAGCTTGCTAGAAGCTGCTCCACTTGTCGCTTACTTGAAGCAGCAAGGTAACATTCTTCCAACGCGATCGAGACTCCGATCTTCTTGAAGGTGTGGTCCTATTCGATGTAGAGGTCGACTTTCTTCAGTAGAGGTCTCCCATTGCTGATGGATTTGATGGCGTATTTGACGACTTGAAATCTTCTATGTCATTCCCCAAAAGCCTGAAGGTGATGCCGTTGAAAATGATCCTTCATGTTGCACAGGGCTCCCAAAATTGAACTTGCATTCATAATCACGATGGAAACCAGTATAAGAATGGTTTTTAATGCATGCAATTCATAATGCCAAGAAAAACTATATGCCAAGCATGGTTTTGTGAAATCAATGCTAGTTTGATCATAATTCTTATACTAGTTTTATATCTTATACTAGTTTCTTAAATTATTACTAGTTTACGAGGTGATTTTTAAGAGCACATTGTCAATGTTATAATTCAAGATATTTATATATTGGTTTTATTAACATATATATATATATATTTTTTGCACAGTTTTAGCGCTCCCAAATTTTCTATGTTAGTTCAAAAATCATGTTCGATTTTGCAAGTGTGATGTGGTTTTTGGCTCATGCTCACTTACTATGTTTTACTATAGTTTATTATGCTGGTTTATGTTGTTGCTCTTTTTATATAGTTATTTGAATCCCTAAAGTCACTACTGACTTTTAGCATAGCTTTTTCCATTAACCCGTAATTCCAACTATTGTATTTAATTTTATACTACTTTTCGGACTTCATTCTTAATTGCAATTATGTTATGCACATTGATTTATATGTGGTTTAGGAATGGCTTCCTTTCTTGTTTTCTTACTATTATATGTAGCATAGTTTTACATTGGACAAATGTATGTATGTACTATTTTATCCAATGTACTCTTTGTAGTATACCATAGAGCATGCACATATATTTTATTCGAAAGGGATTTATGATTTTAAAGCATTTATTACGCATGCTTTATTTTGGGTGAGGAGTTGTGTCAAAGAGGGCGCGGGATACTTTTACCCTAGTTTGGGGGATCTCTGAGGTAATCTTTTGGGGGATCCCAGAGGACGGGATCCCACGTGACTGCGCAGTAACGGTGTAGAAAATCCTGCCCCTTACAAGAAAAATCAGAGTTTTTTGTGGTGGGTTTCTCTCCCCCGATCCGGAACGGAATCGGATGGGATCAGTTCAGGGGCGGTCGAAATCAACTGGAGCAGAGGCGCAACTAGGAGCGAGGGAGGAATTGATACGAGCGCCTCTCGGCGAGAAGAGCTCTGATCTGGGCAAAAAAAGCCCCAAAACTGCAGTAACCCTTTGACTGCACAGTTAATGGCGGGATCCCGGAGGAGGGGATCCCGTTGACTGTGGGATCCCAGAGGAGGGGATCCACCATCCAAACCAGGGTAAAAGTATCCCGCACCGTCAAGGAGCCTCCTACTTATCCTATGGTTTCAACGATCATTGGGTAAATTCCACCCTAGGAGCCTTGAAATTTCTCAGGAGAACTGACGATAATGTTGTTGGATCGATTATTCCTTTTAGATGTTGGCATGGCTTTCAGCTGAGCTGCACGAATTCAGATAGAGCTTCAGTGTGGTGTGTGGAGCATGTTTCATGCCTGTAAGTTCAGAGAGCTTTAAATCCATAGAGGTCATTAGAATGAGAAAGAATGATGTTTCGGGCAGACTCTATCTCCTTTTCAAACAATTCTATTCGTTGCTCATTTAGGTTTATGTGCTCATTCATGCTGTCATTTAGGTTTATGTGCTCATTGCTGAACCCTTTGTGATGTTGGTGCTTCCTCAATGGGGATGTAATAGAGGCTTATGTGTCGCATGTGAAAAACATATCCAGGCAATTTTGGGGCCTCGGTTAGTCGTGTTTTCATGCTATCAGGTGGTACTAGTTTGAGGGCATCCTACTTGATCCTATAGAGATTTTGCATAGCATCATGTCCCTCTTTGCACTTCTATTTGGCCGGTTTCCTTCCTGCTCTACAAAAGTATATTAGCTAAAAGATCTAATGGGCTTTGGGGGAAAAGGAAGCTGTCTTTATCTTGTGACTGATGAGTCTCTGTGTGTACAATCATCTGAGCAGTATTTACATTTCAGTGAGGAACTTTATAGCTTGAAAATTATGTTCAGGGTGATGGTAAATGCTATCTAAATGGAAGATGTAGTGATGAAGTTGGCATCTGTTCTATGTCTTGAGAAGTATGTCCACTTTCCATGTGCTTATTCTAAAGCAAGTAGTGTTCTTTAGATGGTTTTTAGTTAGGTCCGTGATCTTCTATCCCAGCTATAATGAATTTGACTAGATGGTGTTGTAAATAATGATATGTATAGGGCTTAGGAGAGGGTAGGCTTCTATTGTACGAATGCTTGGCACTGGTGGGGGACAAGCCTGTTGGAGTTAGATACAGATGGACTGTTGGTTCTTAATTTCAAATACAGGTGCTTGTTGTAGTAGCTAGGTAGCATTCTTCTATTAGTTATCATCTGAACAGTTGCAACTTTTGAAGGGAGGATCTTCATGGAAATTTCAGCTCTGAGTGTAGTAGCGGAGTGGAGTCCTTTGCGTAGCACTGTGAGCGAGTTTTAAATTGATTTATCTTAGGGCCAATTTTTGTTTGAAGGGGAAAGCTTGAGCATGGAAGTGGTTATATTAGCAGGTTGTTGCAGGAAAGGTAGGAAACATCTTCTTTAGTACATGGTAGTTGGAAAGAGGTTGTGGCCCATCAGTAGTACTGCCTTGGAAAGTAATGGCTTTTTGTAACAATGCACTTTCATTTTCTACACTCTTAAAGTTAGCAAGTTATATAATTACTAGAAAAAGTGCCCAGCGTTGCTGGGCTTTTCGTCGGGATAAAATTCAAAATATGGTGATATTTTGTTTATTTTGCTTAAAGCTTTAATACCACTATGAAATGTTGTGTTGCAATTTTCTTGCA
>JAANSK020292434.1:0-10411 GCA_011763485.2 Isoetes engelmannii
GAGAAGGTAATCCAGCACACTAGCTCCCCCATCCTGCCTATCACTCCTGCAGGTAACACCCCCTGATTGTGGCCATCGGAGCATGTCAGGAGACATTGCCATGTGGTATGACGTAGAAAGTACTATCTATTTATCTATGACTTCTATACTACTTCGCATGAGCGCTTCATTGCCATGTGGTATGACGTAGAAAGTACTATCTATTTATCTATGACTTCTATACTACTTCGCATGAACGCTTCTGAAGCCTATCTATGCTTAATCCATAGTAGAAAGTTTCAAGAAACGCTATCATGCTAGTCAAGCTTCAACTACACAATATGTTTCCCGTTACATTGTGTCCAACACATGCCTTTATAAATTGTCATGCTAGTCAAACTTCAATTATACAATATGTTGCCCAATACATTGTCTCCAACACATACCCTCATGGGATGTTGTGACATTGTCTAGAATATGTCACCCAGATAACTAACAATCTCTCTCAATACGAGCTTCAATCTTTCTACATATGCTCTTATAAACCATAGCAGGAAGGTTCAAGAAACTTTATCATGCTAGTCAATCTTCAACTATACAATATCTTATGCTTAATCTATCGATGACGAAAGTTGAAGAAATGTTATAATATTAGTCAAGCTTCAACTACACAATATGTTTCCCATTGCTTTTGTCCAATACATGCCCTCATAGGTTCTCATGCTACTCAATCTTCAAACACACAATATTTTTCTCAGTACATTGCGTCCAATACATGCTCTCATAGGTTGTCGCAACATTGTCTGGAATATGTCACTCGGACAACTAACAATATCTCTAAATATGAGCTCCAATCTGTCTATATATGCCTTAGATATGATCTTATAAACCATTGGTAACAAAGTAACGGGTGTCCAATATGAAATTGTTCTAAGTTCTTTGATTAATGATTAATGATGATGCTAGCATTCAAGATCTTGTTTAGCTAATAAGACTGCAATCTTGCTACAGTAGCAAAAGAAACCTCACTACTCCCAGGTGATCGTAAAGAACTCCAACAAAATTCCATCCACTCCTAAACACTTACAACTGTCCATAAAGATTCGAGGACTTGGATGTTTCCAACTACTGTTAAGGAAGTAAAATTATAAAGAAACAATTTAGAAAGCAACGATATCTAGTGCCTTCTTCTAGAAAAGTAGAAATTTCTTGGCAAAAGAGCGAAAATGTGTAGACAAAAACTACTTGAAGTGCTTTGGGATGGAGATGACATCTCCACTGTCCCACCAAAAGAAACATTGATGACAAGTTCATCTAAAAAAGCTAGAAATGTGTTGAAAAGAGTAGCAAGGTGTGTTTAAAGCAAATTTTAGCTTGAACCATATTGCGGCATCCCTTCCATAAAAGGGATTAAACAGAGATGTAACTCTGACATTAGCCCTAAAAGTTTTTGAGGCCTGCATCTATGTCTAAATCTAAGACAGACCTACTTTCAACTTAGTCGCCTCCAAATCCTGATTTGATTTAGTAGTTTTGTTTTGAGATCTAAAGGTATCATCTATACGAGATCTCTTAGCAGTGACTTGGCCACAATTTGGAGTTATGAAAGACCCACTGCAACATTATAAAGAAAAAGGTGCCATGTGCATTCTTGTCTAATGCCTATTCCTGAAATAAAATGGTTGTTTTAGCAGTTTCAATACCAAAAAAATGTTATTCTTGAAATAAAATATTTGTTTCAGAGTTTGAATAACTTCTATACTACTTTGTATAAATGAGGCCGAATAGCCACCTTATGTCTTATCCATAGCTGGAAAGTTCAAGAAACACTATTAGGTATGGTCAAGCTTCAATTACACAATTTGTTACTCAGTACAATGTGGCCCAATACATGCCTTCATAGGTTGTTGTAACACGAGGCAAGAAGTTGGACTCTTCTTAATTGATGGTTCTCCAAGTACAAGCTTCAGTCTTTTGACATAAGCCTTATGAACCTATAAGCCACTGGTAATAAAGTAATGAGTCTCCACTGTGAGATCGTCCTGAGTTCTTTGACTTTAGGAATCAAAGTGATGATGCTAGTATTCAAGATCTTGTCTAGCTGATGGGATTGCTATAGATCTTCGTATGCTAGCAAAAGCGGCCTATGTGATCCCTCCCAAGTGATTCTAAAGACCTCCATATGAATTCAATCCACTCCCGAGCACATTGCATTGGCTATGAGGAAGATTGCTTTTTTGAAAACCTGATGGTGAGTGGAGCTTCCAATTGCTGCTAGGGAAGCAAAAGTATAAGAAAACCTTTAAAAAATGACGATGTCTAGTAACTTCTCCTCAGAAGAAAGGAAAGAAAGAAAAAAGGAGAAAATAAATTCTTAGTAATGAATGAATGATTATTAACGTCCACGGGAAGCCGTAGCTTATGGGACAATACAAAAACACGCCCAAATAGGTCTTGCCCCCACCACTGTACATGGCTAAAGTGGGTCCTTTCCCCACCAACTTTATAACTTTGCATGGCCACTTTCACAACAAAGCACTGAACCTGTGACCTTGGATATGGCAGTTTAACGTCTTATTAACGTCTTACCACAGGACTATACAAACAAAAAAAAAATGCTTCAAGTGCTTTGGAATGGATGGAGATGACATCTCCATTGTCACATTGAAGGGAAGAAAAAAAAGCAAACTTTGGCATTTCAAGTAAGCAGCCCTAAAGAAAGCTTTTGAGCTCCTCCGCCATCTCTAAGCCGTGGCTGAAGGGAAATAAAGCATTGCTCTAGTGTTTCAACCAACCGAGCAGCCCTAAAGAAGGATTTTGAGCACCTGCCTTCATCTCTAAGCCAAAACGAACCTTAGCTTCTCATGTGTGACCCAAACTTTGGATTTGGTAAGAGTAATGACATTGAAGCCTCTTGCTTATCTTTCGAATATCCAACACATTATTTACAAAATGGGAGAGAAACTAATATGCAAGGAGTTGCTAATAGATGAAAGTCTTGGAGCCTGAGTGAAAATTCCGGTCCTTAGATAGGCAAATTTATAATCTAGTTTTCTTGAAAAACCAAACCAAAACATGAGCTTTCAAAAGTGTGTGATTGCAAGATGTTATTCATCAACTTTTCCTTTTTCCATAACATTGTTATTATCATGGTTTGCAAGATTTTATTCAGCAACTTTTCCTTTTTCCACAACATTGTTATTTTCATGGTTTAATTGTTTTAGCTCAAATATCCTTGTGATCAATTTAGAAGCATAAGAACAAGGTCCCTTTTTCCACAACATTCTTCATGGTTAACTTGCTCTAGCTCAAATAGCCTTGTGATCAATTTGGAAGCATAAGAAAAAGGTCTCTTGTGAAAATATTTTGCTAATTACTACATATCTATTGGTTCATGCAGCTCACACTTTATGGATAAAGAAAATGTAAGAAGAAAATAACAATGCTATCTTAGCTGATGGTCAAGCCCCCAAAGTGGAGGAGCCTTCATCTTCCAATCCATCCCTTTACGCCTCTTCGAGATCTCATATACTGGTGGAGGAGCCTTCATCTTCCAATCCATCCCTTTACGCCTCTTCAAGATCTCATATACTGATTGATCCTGCTGGAGATAATTCTCCCCCTATATGCAATCTTTTTCAAAGCTCTATTGACAATGTCACGTACATTCATTGCCCTGTGACAAAATGCATTGCCCAAGATGTTGTACACTTAACATCTAATAATGCAAAATCCCACATTCTTTCCTCAAGGCAAGACTCCAAGCCATCGGCTTCTCACTTATGTAGATGTTCTTAACATCCTATAATACAAGACTCCAACTCATGGCTTTGATCCAAGGGAAGAAAACTGGTACCCCTCCTTTGTGTTAACAACATACAAAAACTGGTTCCGCCTCACGAGGATTGATGCATAGAACTAAACAAGCGACTACTTGAATTCAATTATTTGCATAAGCCTAAAGGCCCCCATGTCAACAGTACATTGTGAGTGGAAGCTTGGCAATCATCCTACCTAGCAAAATGGTTTACAGTTGTCAACCATGGTTGTACAGCAAGGATCCCGATTGACTATCATACACTCATGATTGCAATCCTTTGAAATTTTTGATCCAAATCCTGAATAACAAGGGTGATGTAGCATGAGACTGCAGGACCAAAGGATCGCCATAAGGTGGAAAGTTTACTATCTCAATTAGACTCTTCATGGATTAAGAACAGTTCCATTTGGTAGATAACGGACCTGCCCGGCAGACGAGGGATTCCAAATCAAATCATTCCACTCTGCAGTGTTATCCAGATGCCATGTATTGCTGATTATAAGGCTTCCACTTTCTACATCACCCTGGTCACTGTCATCAGTGAAGCAAGCATTTTTATTCCAAGAAGGTTGCTGCAGAAGCTTTGATTGTTCAAAGGACATATTTGACGGTACATCCAGGAGAAGGCCAGCTTCACCATCACTAGCAACACTTTCATCTGCTAGATTACCAACATAAGCAAATCCAACTGAAGAACATTGCTCCTGGGGGGAGAAGGATACACTGCTGGAAGTAATTAAAGGTGCATCATGATATCCTGTAGTAAATCCTTGAGAAGTGCTTCCAGTTTCTAGGTTGCCAAATGTATTCAGATAGCTAGCACTTTCCTCATAATACGTCTGAGGATTCTGAGCAAATCCCCTATATTGAGAAGCCTGGATCCTGGAATCACCCATCCCTAACGAACAAAAATGAGATCAGCCATATACCTGTAAAGCACAAAGCATAATCCTCACTAGTGCTTACCTGAATGATGAACTAGAGTTGCTGAATCTAGTGGCATACTGGGAATTCTGGTTCTACCTTTGGTAATTTCCTTGCTCTGAGATATGTGACAAAGTAAATCAGTACTTAACAACATGCAATACTTCATTACATGTGACATTACCAAATCCAGAGGAAATGGCACACCTTTAGACTCACTGTTGGTCCACTGGACTTGTCACAGTGATGAAACTGCGCATTACGTTCCATCCAACCTGAAGCTGTCAGATTGGTTGAATTGAGAACCTGCTGAAAGTGTTGGAAAACATGAGGATATTGTCCGAGCACCAAATGATCGAACATGCCCTGGGCTTGAAGCTGCTGATAGTTTGTCATCGCGCTATCAAACTGTTGACATCCAAACATTTGCTTCAAGCTGCCAACATAATTGTCATGGTAAGCACAAAGTGTGTGCATGAATTTGAATTTGTATTAGGTAAGTGGAAATATTGATCTTAAAAACAATGATGTGCTTGGATATGCATGTGGCATGCCTCAATCCACTGTGTCAACAGTCTAAGCAAGGATCCTAGTTGACATTGCAATACTTCTAAAAGCCGCTAGGACTCTGACAATGCAAGGCTAACATGAACATTAGAGTGCTCTGAACCTCAATACATCATGAAGTGCATATAGCTGCCTGCAAATTAAGTGCAAAAAATATCTTGAATCGCCTTGACTCTTTGAGATCAGTGGAATTTAATATGGATTGTCAATATAGCTAGCAGAAAATATAGCTATGTTATTCATGCATGCAATAAAACCCTACAGCTATTACCTTTCTGGACAGTTTGCTCTATCAGCTGTAGACACAATGTTTAGCAGTTGCTCTTGTTCATGCTCATTAAGAACGCTGGTGAATGTATCATAATTAACCAGATCCTGCCATAACAATGGAACTATTAAGCCCGGAAATTACAGGTTACTTTTCTACAGCACAGCGAAAGAACTGCAAACCTACTTTCATGTCCACAAAGGGAAGAGGAGAGCGGAAATTCTGAAGAACATCTTGATGCTTGTAAGAGAAGTTCTCGCTGGAAATTAGAAGCGTCACATCCACAAGAGACATTGTTCAGATTATTTGGAAACCAAATTTAGATGCAATTGAAAAGGTAAACCAAAGTAAGTGAACTAACAGAGGCACATTCTTAGCATTTGCCTTGTCAAGAGGCATCCCACCAGCTTCTGGGTGCTTCATAACTTGCTTTATTTTTTCCTTTCCTCGTGATGGCATGCGCCGGACTCCATACTCTTCAAACTCTTTATTATCAAAATGATGTGAAGTTGCTTCTGACTCTGGTTCTGGGGCTATCGGTTGCCTGATCAAGACACTTCCCAGGCCAATCTCTACAGCCACTAGTGGATGCTTACAATCTATAAGTAGACCATCACTTGATGGACATGTCACAGATGAGACTTCTGGCTCTTCAAATGCTAACAGATTTCGTGTTATTTTTTCTGACGAAGCACGAGCCCTGAACATAGATGTGCGTTTGCGAGAAGGAACAGGCGTCTCCCATGGGCATCCAAGTGCTGCAAATACTGGGTCAACGCCTATGATCCAAGTCAACAAATCATGCAACCTAATGCTGAGGCATAAGAGACACTATACTTGGCGACCACATGAAAGATTGTTGCAAATTAATCCTTTCTTTTGATTCAAAAGAGCTTTGCCACAAACATCATCTATAATGCAATTAAGAACCATTGACAACTTGCTCCATCCTTATCTTATTTTCAACATCAGAGTTCAAGCATGCAAGTTACACTATTGAAATGCAAATAGCATCTTCCAGCTTAACTGAAGACATTGGGCATAGAATCCAACACCTTAGTTGTAATAAATAGCTAGACTATATGCTTTAATTACAAGTTTCACAATGATAAAAGTGTGCTTTAGTCTCAACCTGAATCATTTATCTCAGAGTAGCAAGCCTTGTAAGTATCAAAGCTTGTAGGTCCATCAAAAGTCGATATTTCTGAACCCAGACTCGATATATTGCTAACATCATCTTCGTAGCTTCTCGACATGGCTAGAACTGCTTTGGATGAGTAACCTGTTTCTAAATCTAAGAACGTATCACATGATTCCTTCCTTTTACGAGTTGATTTTTCGGAGGGTCGGAAAGAAGCCTTTTGGCCACGATGATATCTCACATCAGAAGATCCCTCGATTCCACCCCCAAAGCCCCCAGAATGCATTGGCATATAGTTAACAAGTGTGCCTTTGGTTCTCCATCTTGATCCACAAGCATTACATAATACTGGTTTGTCTGGAGGGCCATTTCGCCATAGTGGTGTGGCTGCATAAAATGTAATAAGAAATGAGCTGGCATTTGATGGTAACAAAGCAATAGACGTGATTGCTAAAGAATAAGCTACCTATAAGTTATTCCATGTTAGAAGCACGAACTTTACAGTTTAGTTCTTAAAACTTGCCTCGAGTTCATATAAATAAGATCTTTTGCAATAGTTGCTTGACAAAAATCGGACACCCATGTTCAAGCATATTAAGTAACGAATGCATAAACCAATTGCTGTGGCATCCTCGGCACTGACTATATTTGTTGCATTTCAGAAAGAATATGACTAACATAATGCAAGACAGTTTCAAATGCATTCCTATTCTTTGTAAGTTTTCCTCAGTGTTGGTTATTCGCTCATTATGTATGTTAATGTACAGCACAATTAGACAGCGCAAGGAACTTACTAGTGATTCCACAATGATAGCAAGGTCCTTGTTTCCCCATATTTCACAGCTCTTAATCAGCTCAAGCTCCTTTGGAGGGCTCAGGAAAACAGTTTCCAGAGCCCTCAACGTACACTCCCAACTTTCATGCAACATGCAAAAGGAAGCAATGCACCAGGCTTTAAGTTTAAGCTTATTATACTTCAGCAATCTAATGACATGGAGTATGAATGGTGATTCATGGGGATGAATGAGACGTACGCTTAAGTAAAGAATGCAAATTCAGGCCGTTACGACCAATTCTTCTCAAGAATATGCAGAATAGAATGTGCAAGGGGGATCAATATTGCCTACAATGGCAGGAAAACGTCGAATTCAATTCGAAACAAACAGGAATCCAGTGACAACAAGCTCAGTATACACATGCCAAGCAAAATGGCAAGGGTTGATAAGCACTAAAATGCCTGCAATGGGAAGACTCTACTTCTTTGTTGGATTAAGCAGCAGAATAAGAACTATGTACCGAAAGACTAAGCAACAAAAATGGGCAGGAAATGAAGAGGAGCTCTATTCAACCATAGCCTCAAATGCCAAGTTGCATGCTCCTGCCGGAGCAAACCGTCTCCAAATATGGGGTGCACCGGAAAAGGAGCACGCCATAGCTTGGCTCCACTCTTTTATGCTCACCTTCCCTATTTTTAGGGTTTTTCTACCATGCCACAATTTACCAGAGCCGCCGGTAGCCCTTGTGTTTCACCTGTTTGATCGGTTTGTCTGTCACGTGACGACGCGACCAGTATTTCTGAATAATGTCTTGCTGACTCAAATTGTATATCTTTTGACTTGGTCAATCGCATTGACAAGGTCTACTACGGGCAGGGCTTGAAAATAGCAACATGTGCAACCAGTAAAAATACCGCTTGGTATTTGAGCTTATCGGTAAAAACATATAATAATAATAATAATATTTTATTAACGTCCACGGAAGCCCTTGTGCTATGGGACAAACATGTCGAATACAAATCAAACAGTGCTGGTAAATTCAAAGTATATCAACTAGATTCGGCACTCTCTAGGAGTTCACGAATATATTTTCCTATATAAGGCAAAATGTCATGCTGGTTAAACAACGCATCCAGCGGGATGCTCCAATCTATCATAGGGTATTTGGTGCGAACGCTATCATGCTTGACACAGAAGTAGATAGCATGCCTTTCAGTTTCAATGTCGGTATCGCAAGAGCAAATTCTTTGAGCAGCATCAATTTTCAGCCAACGGCCTTGTTGTATCATCAACCAATGAGAACTCATGCGAATGCAAGCAATGGCATGAACCAATCCAGGAGACACACTATAATGACATAAATATGGTTGTATCATGTGTTCGCTGGTTGGGTTAAAATCTCTGATGTAGTAACTAACCTTTGCCTTGCTAGAAGAGTCACAGTAAGCCAGAAAGGCTCTCTTTTTAAACCCATTAGATTGGCTATTAATAGGCAGACTAAATCTACCAAACCAATTGCACAGATCCCGGAACCAACACGTTTTACCCTCTATAGCAAGTTGTTTTGAAGCCTCCAAAGCAGATTTCACCAAGGTACTATTGCCCGTCTCATGCTTTTTCTGTAAATAACTTATTACCCTGTGCATAGCATGTACCTCTAGGGGATAAGACCCACTGTCAAACATTATAATTTCATATGGCACAACCCGTTTGACCTTCAGAGTCAAGTGCATCCATGTCTTCTGCAATGATTCCAATTCATTCCATTTGGATTTACAGATCGAAGGCCCCCATATCTCACTGGCATATAAAGCCACTGGTAGTACCAATGCATCAAAAAGTTTCTTCCTCAGTGGCCAAAAAGTGATATGTGCATGTTTACAAACATTTGCCACTGCGTAGCAGGGTTGCCCCTAAGTGTAAATTTCTAAAGGTATAGTTTAGAAATGTTGGCGAATCTTATCTTTTTAGAAATAGTTATGTTGGCGAATGTTTTATGAACTTCAACTATAGCCATAGAAATGTTGGCGAATCATGGCGAACCTCCTCTAGCCAATTTTAACACGAGCAATTTTACAGTGGAAAAACTTAATGCCATTGCTTTTCCAACAACTAAATCTAGATTCAAAGGTAATCAAATATTTAGGCACCACCAACTCCCAAGTATCAATTCGAAGTGTGAACCTCTTTTGCATCGACGTTGGAATGTAAATTGTTGTGCAATGTCAATCTATGTAAAAGATAAAAAAAAGAAAAATGAAAAAACAAGCTTAAACATGGTATTTGAAACTATTATATACATCTAGTTTTATGATTCAACTTGCGTTTACCAACCTTGATTGTGATTAAACTATCCTTGCATCTATTAAGGTTCATGATAAAATACAAGTATACGCATGTACAAAATACAAACTATCCTCGCGTCTATTAAGGTTCATGATTGTGAACTTAATATACAAGTAGAAAAATTAATAAAAAAACTATGCTAGATGTTCACAATCCCTGAGATGTAAGAGAGGGACTTCAAGCTTTCTTCAATCTATTATCGTTCTACCATTGGAGAATAAAATACAAACTATCCTTGCGTCTATTAACGTTCATGATTGCTAAGGTTCATAATTATTAATAAAAAAAAGTATGCTAGATGTTCACAATCCCCAAGGTGTAAGAGAGTGACTTCCACCACCACCACCAAGAAAGAGGTATGTGCAGGATGAGCTAATTTTGTTAAACATCTCAGATTTATGATACCACATTTTTTTGGTTCACAGGACACGATCACAGGCCGAGCAGGAAAAAGCTCCTGCTGCGTCGGAACAGGAAGATGAAGAGGAGGACATACAAGCAGATGTTGATTTGATAACAAACAAGGTGCAGCAGTCCACAGAAGATGCTGAAGCAGGTGATGAAAAAACAAGGTGAGTAATATACAATTG
>JAANSK020292445.1:0-10411 GCA_011763485.2 Isoetes engelmannii
CATGTGCTGATTAGATTAATGACACTACTTTTTTCTAGCTATGCTGTGACGAACTGCTCTTTAATGGTTATCTGAATAAATGTTGCACCATCATTGCCATGTAGGATCACATGCAGGATAAAGTACAACCTCAACAAATCAAGCTGCTTCTCAAAGAAATAAGATTATCCTTTCAAGTTAACAGCTACATTCATAAACAGCTTACCTGCAGAAGAATTCGGACCAGTTCTGTGCTCCCAAATCGAGCGGCTTCCAGAAAACATTGATTAACATTGTCGGCTCCACCTTCAACAAGCATCCCCAGCAAACCCTGCATTGCACTTGCCGCAATACCAGTAGCCCATCCAGGGTCTATCGCACTAGAAAACAATGTAAGAGGAAAACACGCTGCATCAAAGGCCTCTGTATAATCCTTTCCTGTTAACTTATCACCTGCAAGGTCAAGGAACCTTTTGAATGCCATTAACTGTAGTCTTGACTCTATTGCCGAGCTTTGGATAACTTTACTTATGTCTCCTGTCTTCCCTTTTCCTCTGGAATGAGATCCTATGCATTTCAATGCCCATTCTGTGAATCTTTGTACCTTGGCAGCAGCCTCAGCTTTCAAATCTTCGTCTCCATTACATTCCTGAAGTCTATCTCGTAGTCTGCAATAAGAATATAAGAAATAAAATTAGAATCTCATCCTTTTGCTTTCCCTCCATTGTGAGCAGTATCTGTATTCTTATGCATGTAATAAGTGTGATAAATGTAGCATTACGTCTTCCATACATTCCTGAAAGAGTATCTGTTTGATCAAACACATTTTAGATACCAACAAAGGACAATTTCAAGGCGCAAGTTTGGTCCTTAATTCATTACTTTCCAAATATTCAGCCCAAGTTATATTTTTCATGCTTCAACAGGTTGGCTCTTGGAAATAGATTGAAAAATGGAAACTTTCAACCATAAATGTAATGCCCTTATTAATCATGAATGGGGCCAAAACAGGTAAGGACAATCCTTTGACATGAAAAGAGCCTGCGAGTAATCAAAGATGGCAGGAAATCCTTGTATACTAAATGAAGTACACGGAAGTCTCGAATTCCAAGATCTGATGTCACACACTAAAGACATCATCAGAAGACCTGTAATAGCTACAATGTACGTGAGGCACATTATGCTCATATAATTCCCTGACATGTGTCCATTGATTGGGAGGGATTAAATCTCAGCAACTTTTCTATTGCGTTAAAGGAACCAGAAAATAAGTTCAGCATTAGGCATGGGTGGCCCCAAAATTTATCCTAAAAAATGAGCAGGCGCATCATATTCTTGCATTGGGCTGTGCACAAGACGACTTAATAGAAGGGATGAGCATGAAGGTGATAAATTGCTACAGCCATAACCCTGAAGGTAATATTGCAACCATGGCAGCAAATTCCCCCCCACTTACACCTAAATCAACTATCATAAACTGAACCAGACATTGATTTCAACATGACCAAAGTTCATTTTCAAAAATCCCTGTCGTCGTATTACATTCTTACATTAACTTGTGCACGAGCAAACTTAATGGTAGATATGAGCATGAAGGTGATTAAATGCTACAGACATAGGCCTGCATGGGAGTACTATTGTCATCATCGCAGCAAAATTTCTCCAACTTAAACCTAACACAACTAGCATAAGTTTAGTCCATACCTTTGAGCCATAACGGTTACAGTATCAGCCAAGCTCATAGTACGGCTTCTACATGCAGAAACACAAGATGCTAGAAATGACGTCCTTAGTGTTGCCCTTGTGAAATCATTAGCACCAGCTTGAATAAGCTTTTCTATCAACCTGATTGCGCCAGAGAGTTCCGGTTGGGTGCTCAAGAACCAAACAGAATCAAGCGCAATACAAAGACCATCATTTAATCTTTGACTATCAGCTAATCCAACATAGCTTTCTGCCAAATGCCAGTCATGTGCACTGACTGCCTGCTGAAAATTGCGGCCCAATTCAGCTTTGTCTCTTCTATGACTCCTGCCATCAGCATCCTCTTTCTTAGATCCTGATCTCTCTTTCCCAATTGTGTTTCTCAAATTGGCTTTTACAGTTTGCTGTTCCATCACCTCCAATTCAGAACGGCAACAAATATCTAGGTCAGTTGAGGTACTTCCTTTATGCACTGCTTCTAAGTCCATCTCAATCTCGATCCCACCTACTTCAGCTTCATAAGAATCACCTCTTGAAGCTTCCATGCCCTCTACTGGCAGCTTGTCATCCATGCCTGAATAACTCGCATCATTGTTATCAACCCCACAGAAACCTAAGTCACATTCAAATATATGAACACCTTCATCCACTTCATCTTCTTCCATAGGAACTGAATCCTCTGTTGAACTCATCATAATATCCCTTTTTATCATCTACATTGCCTACATACTAGCATATAATCCGTCACTTCCACTCATGTAACTGGACATAAATATCCTTCAGAACAACTGGAGGCCAGACTAATATTGCAAAAGTCCACCCCAAATTGGATATTTTTCTACATAATTAATATTTCCAATTCCTCCAGTTCAATCAAGGGCATCACCCTTTGAGGAAAGTTACCAGAATATATTGCACGTTCATACTTAGTACTTTTTTGAAACCAGAACCTCCTAGCGTGCAGAAACATGTTTCTTAGTTATATAAGATTGAAAAATAAGAGAACTTGTCCACTCTACCGTTTTTCATAAGCATCCAAAGAGTAGGGTCATACAAAAATCGCGCTAGAGTACAGTGAACAAAGAGGCGAGCTTGCTGCTTAAACCAAAGCTCCCCAGAAGAGAAAATCAAAGAATAATTCGTAAAGAATATAAGAAACTACTCCAAAATGGCCTTCACTTTACTTCTTCTAAGAAAAGCATGAGTTAAATGCAGGAGACTAGAAAATGCATCAGTAAAAGCCCTGGCGGAACCAAAGATCAAGCTGAGGCAGCTATGGCGGCCTAGAGCGGAAGATCGGGGCCCAAAATTGCCCTTGTCCTGCCTGATTCCCCTCCTCCCCTTTTTTCCCCTTGCACTGGGTTCTGTGAGCATCTGGCTGATTGGTGTCTGGATGTTGTGTATATTTGAGAGTGCAATAATTAAATTATATCTATGTAAGCAATCTGTAATTATATGAAATTCCTTATTGCCACGTGGCAGTCCTACAGAGTCACATAAATCTGACTTGGAAACAAAGGGACCCTCCCACCATGGTAATTTCAACGGGTGCGCCAAGCGTCCTTCCTTCCTAATGTTTTTTTAAGGATCATTGGATCTCGAAATATTCAAGACATGATGCCAAATCAAGGGTCTGGGGATTTACACCTCAGGCCCACGTATACCCAAATGCTCCCCATAGGTACAGAAATACGTACATGCCACACAATACAAACAACGCAAGAAATCATCAATACAAATAAGACAAATGGACGTCCATTAATTGTTAACTATGATTTTGGCGAAAACCCATTCCCATATAAATCGACATCGTCTGTTCACCTGCAACAGAAACTCAGCATTTCAACTATAATTTTGGCAAAAAGAAAACCCATTCCCATATAAGTCGACATAGTCTCTTCACCTGAAACAGAACGATCATATGGTTGAAGGAAAGAAACCAGAAAAGAAGCAAAAAAAACAAGCTCGATGGTCTGCTCTAAACCCGTGCAGAATCGGAGTAAGCTAAATGCCTCTATTGAACCAGACACTTGGGTTGCCGGAATTGAAGCTCATGTGTTTGTCATCGAAACCAATCAAGTGTCCAGACATCCCTCGCTCCAGCAGACTGAAGGATTCGAACCTTTAGGCACAGTGGCTTCACCGGAACCCTTCCACAAGCAAGAACAGAAGCATAGGAGGCCTTCTACCACCTCTTGACATACTGCTTCTTTACAATCGGTGGTGAGGGCAAATGCCAAAATAGAGCATAAGAACCCCATTCATCCCTGTAAAAGGGAATCCACCTCAAGGACAGAGGTCATTGGTGTTGCATATTCATCAAACAACCAGCCTCCTCTGCATATTTTGGAGTCAAGAATAAGAAAGACCTTGGCAAAATCGTTGAACAGACCCATGCAATTAAATTCATCTTAAAAAGAAAGCATGCAAAGAACAATTGAATAGCTGAAACCTCCAAAAGCTTTTCAAATCAAGCAATAGAATGTAGAATCCATAGCGTTTGCAGCCGGATTGAACATCTATGGCTGTCGTTGCAGGGAAAAGCACAGGGTTGTCTAAGACCCTGCCCTCTCGGCATGACAACCAAGACGTCTGCACTTATCCACTTTCTAAAATGGCAATCTGCCTTTCTAACATTAGACACACATGGAAAAAGAAAATAACACAAAAACAAAATCGAACCATGTCAACATGACAAAAATCCCCTGCGTTTTTCTCCACACCATTGCCAAAATCATAGCTACCAGCCAATTTGGGGATGTGATCAACCACTGTCATGTTGAAACAAGCCTTAAATCACAAAAAATCTGCTAAATCCACGTCTTTTTGGGTTGCCCCTAAGTGTGTGCATCGCTTATAACACAGTTGCATATTAAACGGGAGTGTTGCAGCACTCCCATTTCAAAATTTCCCTTTAAAAAACAGACTGTGCTCCCAAAATTGACGTTTTCTGAAGAACTAAAATTTTTCTGCAAATTAACATTTTTTTTTTCTTGCATTTTTGGCATCATGACTAGTGTAGTAGAGGGCTCTTGTAAAACAACATGCAGGAAAAGGGCAATATTTCCAAGTGCTAATGTAAATTATGATAACAATGCTCAAAAAACACAAGTTTTGAGATAATAAAAAATATGAATTTTATAATATTTTTATGAATAACACATATGCAAGTTCTCAATAATTTATCAGATCAAGATCAGAAGATTAGAGTTCATAAATCGACATCATATTCATTCTCATTTCCCTTGCTCGAAGAAGGCTTTTCCTGGTCCACAGGTTTCTCCACCTCAGGTACTTTATGCTGCTCTTCTGCAGCTTGAACATCAGGATTTGCCACAAAGGCAACTTCTTCAAGTTCAGCAAAAGAGGCTTCATCTTCAATTACACTTGTGAAAGATGGTTGTATTTAGGATGAGGTCATCTTGACCATGTCAGATTCTGATTTGGCTCCTAACTCTTGATTTTCGTATGGAAGAGTGGGTAGAGCAGCCAATCTCATTTTGATGAAATTTACAGCCTCCTTGTCAATATCCACTGTCACACAGTTCCTGCCCTTCTTAAGTGCACAGGCAATGGTAGTACCTGAGCCAGAGAAAGCATCAAGAACCCAATCTCCTTGACGTGAAAACATGTCAAGGAGATGGTTGATGAGTTTCTGAAGCTTCTGGTAATGATTCACAATCTTACCTTGGGCCACTTGGGTCCTGCAACTTTTGCAAGACTGCTGGAAACTCTAGTACATTAGAAAAGTTGGAGCAGGCAGCGGTGTTAAAATGTTCTATTGTTCTTTTCCCATCGAAGCTCTAGTAAGCAACGTGAAGGTGCTCACATTTGCTTAGTAGCCTTGGGCCTCCACCATGATAAGAAACATTTGTTTTGGTTCTACAAAAAAGGAGGATCAATAGAGAAATACTGCTACTGAACAAGAAGCAATCCTATTCTGGAATAGAGCTAGAAAAAGCAGAAACTACTTGAAGAAGTTCTTCAAGCAAACAAGACGAAACACTATTCTGGAATAAAGCATAAAAACATACAGAAACAACTGGAAACCAATACAAATTAAAAGTCCAAAATATTCTAGAATAGAGAATTTAAAAAGCTTACCACACAAGATTCTCATAGCCTGCCAGCCTGGGCAGGAGACCCGAATTGATTATTCAAGATGGCCTCTAATATTCTAGCCTGCATGCTCGAGTGAAACACGACAAGCCTCCAATGCCTGGCTGTCGTGATTTGCTTGATCCCGGAGGTGAATTCATTAAACGCATAATTTCTGAAGGGATGGCCATCATAGTGGCTGTCCTTAATCCTGAAGCCGTAAGGGATGTCTACAATGACTAACGTGAAGTTCTGCGGCCTGACAATCCCGACCAACTTGGTGCAGTCATCCTGTGTAATAGAAAACAAGCTGTTCAGGTCGAACAAACTAAACTTTTCATATTCAATGGTGCTGCTTCCAAGGTCCTTTTTGTCAAATTTCTCTCCTCTCGAGCAATTCGAACCAAATGCATAAAACCTTCAGGCAGATCTTTATTTTTCTTTTTGTTCTGCAAGAGAAACAAAACATTAGTAACACTTTCTGATAAAAACTAAAGGTCAAAAGGAACGTATCCAGCCTTCAAAATTAGGTGCATATTGCAGGATGCGTTCATCAAATGTTGCTATCGGGTAAAGTTCCTAGCAACGCTCCCATGTCTGCACGTTCAGCTGCTCCGTCAAGCACGTTTGACAAGTAATAACATTTTCTTGGCTGCAGGGAAAAATTGTGAAAGAAAAAAATTGTTTAGCAGCTATTTCGGAATAGGCTTAACAAATGGAAAAAGTAAAGAAGACTTTGAATAATACCTTGATAGCTAATCCAGAATACAAAGAAACTTACTTGTGAAGTTCCTTAGACATCTCCCCCAAAGTGAACTCTTTATCCACAACCTTTTGGAGTAGTCTTTCGCGGAGTGACAAGTCTGTAAACCCTTGAAGCTCTCTCCAGACAGTAATAGTCATTTCTTTTTTTGGAACATCCGAGCCTTTTTTTTCTTTTCAAAAACCTTTCCTTTTGTCTTTAGCTCACCCCTTTCGAACATATTTAAAAAATTTATTTTGCAGCTCCCATATCTACAAACTCAAGTAAAGAAAAAAAAGTGAGTTCCCTATGTATTCTGGAATAGCAAGAGAAGTTTTAGAAGAAGAAAAGTGTATTCCAAAATACAAACTCGGCTCGAGAGAAAAGCAGTGTATTCTGGAATACACATTGTCTTCTAAAAAAGATTTCATAGACAAAAAAATACATACCCTTCCTTATCGAAAAGCAAGTTGAAACCAGTTGTCATGGGGAATCAGTGACACTCGTTTGTTGGCCTCATCATACTTGAGGCAACACTCGATAGCACATTGTTCCTTCAATTCGAGAGATGGTCCTGGTTTCTTAAGTTCCTCTCCATATTTATGCTTGAAGATAAGGAACTCCTTGTGCATGAAACAGATTTTGTCGACGAAGCTCATTTTTAACTTGTATTCGTTGTCAGCATTGTGAGTGTTGGCAACAATTTTGGTTTCCTCATCAGTAAGGCCACAATAGACTGCACACAAGACATTTAGATATCCCGGGTTAAATTTTTCCTTGTACAGTTGCCTCCTTGCTTTAAAATTGTGGTGGCCCCCAAGACGTAATGAGTGTACGTCTCTGCTTTTTTCCGATCGTACTTGGTGGGGTCTGTGCACTGCCTTCTGTCAATAAGAACAATAATAGGAGCAACATGTGCATTGGGGTTGCTCCTAATTCTATCCTTAAGATTTCGAAGGTGGTCTGCGTAGATTTTTCTTACCTGAAGGGGCCTTTCTCCAACTTCATTCTTGGGTGGCAATCACATGAGCCTTACCACCCTTCGCCCTGCCTCTCGGTTTTTTTTTTTTTAGTAGGTTCTTCAACTGTTTCCACAAGCTGAAGAGCTCTTTTTTTCTTGGGCCCCTTGGCAGCAGTTGTGCCCTCTGGGCTTCTGCACACGAGATGACTTAGCAGGTCGTTCCACTTCTACTTATTCCTCAACTTCATCTTCAAAAGATTCTGATTCTGTGCTGTCTTGATTGGAGGGTGTGCGTTCTGCATTTGTATCCTTCCGTTCTGAAGACTCACTATACAGAAGTGCTTCTTCATGGCCCGTCTGCACCTTGTCGATTGTGGTAGCTAGAGGTTTCCTGTTCATATAGGAATTCATGTAATTGTATAGGTTTTCTGGAGCAACCCAACCAAGCTTGAAGTAGGACTCGTCAAGAATAATAAGACCCTGAACAGTTTTTAAAGAAATTTTCTTTTCTCCAGTCTGTGAGGCTACTGATGCAACCTCCCTGATCTGACCCATACAATTAAAATCACTTTCCTTCATGTTCTGACCTCCAGAGTATGTGCAGACGTGAAGGAAGGTGAGGGTGGTGTACTTTCTGTATGCACCCCTGGTAATAAACCACTGGACTTTGTAGCAGTCGTGAACCGCAGGCTCGGCTGACTGATCTGGTTGCCTCATTGGATTCAATTTGTTTAGTTTCATCTGAAACTTCTTTTTTCCTGCTTTTTTCAAGCTCCTTCTGATTCTTGGCTACTTCCTTTGCAGCCTTAGCAGCATCCTTGGTGGCCTTGGCTGGCTCCTTTGCTGCTTTCGAGGATTCTCTCCTGCAAACAAAGGTTTCAAGACTTGAGTCTGCTATTTGGAATAGAAATATCTAAGTAGACAACAGTTTCTAACAAATCTCCAACACAAAATGGAAAAAAGTCCTAAAAGAACAACAAGAAGCACACAAAAAACTGCAATTCACTTTAAAAATTTTGGCAGAAAAAACCACAAATTTTTGTCAATCAACTAACAAAAAATAGATTTCTCGTCCAGAATACAGGTTTGCAACAACAAATAGCACCAAGAACCAAGAGAACCTCCTCCCAATCATCACCACATGGAATTCCGTTACTGCTTGTCCCTTGCCGTGCTAAAGAATCTTGCCTAGTAGTCCAAGAACGTGAAGGGGCCAAACAGTCACGGACCACTCCAGCTGATGATGATTATGAAGAAGGTTCACAAGGTTCAAGTTAAATGTTTTCTCGAATGGCAAAAGTGTATTCTGAATACACATTTGCTATTCTGGAATAGTAGAATACACTTTTGCCATTCGGGAATAGCAAAAGTGTATTCCAGAATACATTTATGCTATTACCAAATAGGAAAAGTGTATTCTGGAATAGAAAAATGAAAAGGTAATCTAAAATTGAAGTACAATGTACTTTCTACACATACTTTCCATGGCAAATTGTATGAGAGTCGGAATACAGAAGTCGAGGAAGTCGGGAAGGCGCTGATTTCTGGCCACTGAATCTAGAGAAACGGAATACGCAACTAATGGCGCTTTTCGCTCTTTTTAAAGCTTACATTTCCCTTTTCTTGATTTCTATGTGAAACTAAATACAGTTGCTAGTCTTCGCCGTCCACATCTATTCTAGAATAGTGTTTAGTTTGTGTTTACTTGCAGACTTCAATTTTGTTGGTTGGCATCTTATTCTCGAATAGCTAGGCACTTTAGCTCAAGTCGACAAAGATGGTTAATCGTGTTGCAAACAGACTTCCACCACCTTTCCTTCCCTCCAGTTCTTCTAAAACTGATGAATCCATCCACAGAAACGTTTTACCTCCACCTTTTGAGCCATCTCCGACCCCATCATCAACAAGGTCGTCCTTGCTCCTTGATGACATCCCCAGTCCCCAAGTTAACAGACTACCACCACCTTTTCTGCCATCACCAAGTCCAACTAGAAACCTCTTCCCTCCACCATTTATTCCATCACCATCAGTCCCTGTCCGACTTCCCCCTCCCTTCCTTCCATCCCCATACAACACACAAGTTCGCAACACACTGCCTCCCCCTTTTATACCTTTTTTCACTCCAAGACCCACAAAAAGGAGTGCAACAACATTGAGACTCTGCGAAATTCACGACAATTTCTCTTCAAGTGATTTAGAAACAAATGAAGGTAATATTTTGACTTCCTCTCCCCTTCAAACCCCTATTGTCACACATGGATATGAAGAATTTCAAAGTGCAATAAGACACGTGTTTCAACTTGAAGATGCCACTACATTCTATGGGCCTTCACCTTCGTTTAACACTGTACCTCTGAGTTTTTCGGGAACAGATTCACGTGGGTTTTTTCCACTTCAAGCTCTCCTCTAAGGGTAGAGGAGACTACTCCAAGAATTGAGGTCTCTTCAGAAGATGAAGACAACAATGTGGAAAAGAGAGACTATGTGTTCAGCAGTCAATCTGCCAAGAAATTCAAGGTCGATGTCGGCTTGAGGGCATGCTCCTCTGTAAGAAAGAGGAACCTGATGGACAAGCAGAAGATGAGGCGAATTCTGAGATCTCAATGTTGTTCACTGGGCTGCATTGGGAAGCTCAATATGGTCAAGCTACGTGCAATTAGAGAAAACTATAGTTCAATAACCACGATTTCACTATTTTGCCATTATTCTTTGATTTTGAACTCTACAAAAGGTGATAACCCCATTTTCAACAGTGTGAGATTTTAGGTTACTACTTTTAGGCACGACCCCATTTTCCACAATGTGAGATTTTATGTAACTACTTTTTTTCATCAGCCTTAATTCCAACAGGTCTCAATTTAAAAGTTAACATTTAATTTCACAAGCCATTTACATTCATCGATAACAAGAGTAAGATACTCATACAC
>JAANSK020292456.1:0-10409 GCA_011763485.2 Isoetes engelmannii
CAAATCTGAATCTCTTGGATCTCAACAATTGTAGTTGATTGTTTTGTTGCATTTGACTATGCTTAATATATTGCTTTTTACATTCTTCCTGATGTTTTACTTTTCAAAGGAAAATTTCCAGTTACAAAGTAGTATAGCAGGAAATTTCTGGTTGCATTTGTTAAATTTCGGTTGCTCTAAAACCTTGTAGGAAATTTTCCTTATGGCTTTAAGAGGTTTGGTGCACGCTGGACCGGAAATACTTGAAGACATGAGAAAGCAGAACAAAGAAGATGTTGAGAAAGGTCGAGCTGTGAGCCATCAGAAGGTGAGATGAAATAGTGTTTTGACTTGCTAGTATGTCTCAATTGGAAAATTGGTGATTGGGGGGTTATGGGTACTTAGAATCTCGAAACAAGAATTATTTTGTGATGGAATCATTCTACAAATTCCTTGCTAGGCATTTGAAGTGATGGCAGCGTCAATACATTCCTAAGAATTGTGGCTTCACTACTTTACTTTAAAACTAAGTCATATAGCTGGCCCATGCTACATGATTTCTGTCACATGAAACTGATTAGTTTCTATGTCGGCAAAGGATGCACTTCAGGCAAATGATGCTCAAATAGTGTTAACATTCTTAATTGCATTTATATATCTACAAACATGAACTTGGGTTCAAATTGCAGGCGTTATGGGATAAGGGTTTGGAAATGCGCATCTCGCTGCAGAAACTGCTTTCACATGCGAACCAGTTGCCTCTGGTATAAGTTGGTCCTTTTCTGTGTTTACTGAAGTTTAAACTTTTATGACGTTCGGAGTTGCTCTTATTTCATTTCAAGCATCTGCTTATGTATGGAGCAGGAAGATGCCAGAGGGGAGCTTGATAATGCAGAAGAACTAAAGCAAGCATTCACATCATTGTCATCATCGGCAAAAAAGACTTTGGATTGCCTCGCACAGCTGCAAAGTGTATATAAATTCTGTTCTTCACATCCTAGGAGAAATTTGTTTCAATCTTGGTTCTATGTGAACGTGATTTATCTTTAGAGTTAAATATCCGCAGATGCATTCGATGTGTAGGTTTTATCATTCTATTTTGCTCAAGTGTGCTAGTTATGTGAAAAAGGTAAATGCTTCATATTTTATCAAGTCTGGATGCTAGAAGAACATTTTTCTGTCTTTGTGGATACAATGAGAATTTTTCACATGTCTGAACCATGTGAATAGTGTGTAATACATTCCCCATAATGTTATTATTGATGTTATGCACCTATGTTTACAGGCTTTGCAACGAGAAATCTTCACATGTATTGGACCGTGTTATAGTGCGTAATACCATTTCCCATAATGTTATTTATTGATGTTATGCACCTACATTTTACAGGCTTTGATAGCACAGAACTCCGAGATAACAAACACATCTCCAGGGGAGATTAATGGTAAATCGTCATCATTTGCAGCATGTATTGTCATTGATATGGTAGCCATTGTCTCTATTCTATATTAGAATTTCTGATGGCTTGATCTATATTTACAGTCAATGAACCATCAAGCGAAGGAACATTAGATTCTGAATGGAACAGGATAAATAGATTATATTCCAGGTAGCCCTGCTTCACTTTTCTACTTTTCAGGATAATGAATTTTAATGGTAGTTTGTACAAACATGCAGATTCTTACCTTATCGTGACAATTCTCTCGACAAGTGGCATAGGAAGGTTCAAATATCAACAGGTGCTACTGCTGTAAAGGGAAGACTTAGAGCTTTCAACCAGGTTCGTCCCTCAGCATATATAATAAGGAAAAGGTTTCTTATGTGATATGGCTATTTCGGCTATTTTGGGTATTACGCTTAGCTTGACATTATATTTTACTCCTCCTTAATCTAGTCCTTTTCATTTGACAGAGCATATCAGAACAAGTAGCTGCAGTCATGAAGGATCCATCCCGGTTAATCAACAACATGCAGCTCAAGAAGTCATTGGTAGGGATTTTGCACGTTAGTTGGTCACTTATTACATTTGTATCAGCACATCGTCCATTCCATTTATTCCAACATGTACCATCATCTTAACTTCTTTTTTCCTGTGTTTTAGCTCTTTATTACATTAAAGCCCTTTAAAGAGTCAAGATGGCCTATTGCGGTGCTAGTGCTATGCAAGCATACTATAGATATCAAACCAACACAAAGAATTTCATATGCTAAGCACCTTGCAGTTTTAGTCATTAAAACATCATACGACTATTAGAAAAATCTGGCAATTGATAATAAAATCGTTCTAATCAATGAATAAAGGCCACTTAAAACAAAGATACGGCTTGCAGTAACCATTACCTATGGTTTGATGAAAAGCGAAAACATTAGCCTAGACCTGGAATGAAGTAAAAACTTTTAAGGCTTTTGGCAAGAGTTTTAAGGCATTGGAGATATCACAAATTACTTCCTCTCCTGCCTTTTTTTAGGTAGACAATGAAATGGATCCAGAGACATTCGATGACTCGGAGTTCTACCAGCAGTTGCTTCGGGAATTCTTAGAATCTGTGGATCCAAATGCCCTTGGTATGCTTATGAACGAAGAATGCCCCTTTCAACTAGTAGTTGCTGATTTCATGTAATTAAATTCCAGGTTCTATGAATCTGCATGACGTGAAGAAGATTCAAAGTAAAAAGAGAAAGATTGTGGATCGCCGTGCCTCGAAGGGCAGGAAAACTCGGTAAGAATATAGCTCCTTTAATTATTATCCTGCCTATGGTTCTAAATTGTTTGTGGATGGGAGATGACATTTTTTTATGTCTCTGCAGCTATAATGTACATGAAGCTATTGTTAACTTCATGGCACCCGAGCAGATGTCACTGCCTCCAATGGCAACGAAGTTGTTTGCTAATATTTTTGGCAATCAATCTGTGGTTGTATGATTAAATGATGCACACTTCTTGGTTTATCAATATCACCATGTGTGTAACGCTTTGACATTGTGCTTTTCTGCACGAGAATCATTGCTGAAAGCAAGGAACGGATCATCCATTTAAATGGATACAGGTGGTTAGAATGATATAAAATGGAATGATGATTACTACGAAGCTATTTTTTTCGTTTTTTAGGGAGCAATGAGCTCTCGGACCTGTGCCTATTTCACTTCATAGTATACAATCTTCCTCATAGCCGAATAGCCAATCAAGTGATCTAAAAGTCTTAGGCCTGCGCAATAATTTGGAGAAAGTGCATAAGAAAGAAAGGTAACTTCCATATAACATGTTGTTCTGATATACTTTGCAAAGCAGGTGCAAGCTTATATTCTGTCACTGCTGCCGATGATTGGAATCTTCAGGTGCTAACAGTTGATTTAATGTAACAGTTTCCGAAAGGCATTGATGGGCACTGATTTTTTTTATTCTGCAGACGACCATAGAACCACGCCAGCAGTGGCGACCTCAGAGTACCTTTGGTACTGGATCACGTTATCGCCATTAACATTGTACGCTATTTTTTCATTCTTACACGTTTATTTAACCGGAGATGATTAGAAGTTTTTGCCTGCACATAACAGTTTAAAGTCAGGAAACAAACATAAGCTCTGATGTTGCCATTCTTTATGACCTCGCTATCCTTCGTACAGGTTAAAAAAATTGTTGGGGATGGAATACCATTTATGCTGTTCCAAGCCCCAAGACGAGCAGCTGCTTTGCCAAGTGATAATGTAATCAGTTGCTTCAAGACGTGTTGTTTGAAATACTAGAACCACCTAAGCATGATCCATAGTTGGCCTAAAGCAACGTGAACTATGTTCTCACCACAAGACTGGAGTACTCTGAACCTCATACAGAAGGGCATCACTAGTTAACATTTAATTGCCAGTTTGGCATTTCAAAAGCATAAAAAGTTACCCTTAATTGAGAATAGCCAGACTGAATTCTTTTATCTTGTTGGAGTACACACCCTTGAAATGATTGATAGCAAAATGCACACGCTTCAATCCGCTTCAACTGCGGTTGAAAGTTATATATCATTGGCGTGATGTTTCAATGAAATTGTGATATTAACTACAGTCTGATCATTATTTAATGCCAAGAAGCCGTTATTTTGCACCCATTTCAAATGAATGTAGCTATTTTGATGAGGATTAGCCATCTCAATCTTGTCTCTAATGTAGGATAATGAGAATTAGTCATCTCAATCTTGTCTAATGTAGGATAATGAAGCCCTTGCATCTTTTAAAATTAGAATTAAGTCTTGTTGTTATTTTTATCTCATCTGTTGGAATGTCATATGTAACTATGCTTGTCCGTGTAAGCCCATGCAGATAGTTGAAGAGCACTACTCTTTGGAAGGGTAATCCACTATGGGAAGCAATTAATCAGGTATATCATCTTGCCTGCATAGTGAAAAGAGATCATGCATGCATTTCTTGCTTTGTTGCACTTGCTTGCTTTGTCGCAGTTCAAGAATTTATCACTGCCCGTGTGCTTGTGGTTTTACGAGAGATGCATCCTAAGAAACGTTTACCTGTTATTTGTTTCCTGTCATGCAACCAATCTGGGGAGGATTAAACGTACCTTCCTAATGCTTTTCTGGCCCTAATGTGACTGCCCAGTAACAATGTTCTAACTCAATTTAACTGGATAGGCAGTAATCCATTTGCTGATGTGCCTGCTGTCTAAAGTTCCCTAATCACAAATAACCTATCTTCATGTGTGCTTAGGTAATCTTGCCTCTTGTGTCATATGCCATACTACTTAAATGGAAATAATATTAAGTGATAACAGGTAGAACAGAAATATTGAAATAAGCGTGTTTGAAGACTTCTGCATCACAATCCTTGTGAAGCTTGTTTTCAGCAATAAAAAAGAAGGTAGAAAATGTGTCTAATAGTCTCTAGTCTAGCTCAATCTGTTTGTTGAACTCTCTCTTGATATGCCATATCTGGTTAAATAAACGGCTTTCAAAGTGAGATTTCATGATCAGGCAAAGGAAGGCATGAATAGAAAGGTTAGGAAATTAAACAATGCAAGGTTTAAAATGAACATGCAACAAGTGATGTAACTACTGCAACTTTGCTCATTCTTGTGAGCACCTATGGACACAATCCATGGAGCTCAATCTTGAAGATTTTGTGTTCATGGACCCGTGGAAACAAGACTGGATGTGAACTAGGTAAATGGTTGGTCGGACTTTTTTATACGACTTGCATCCATTCTCTATCTTGTTCCCACAGAGAAGGAATGGAACGGATACACATGATTCAAAGAGACATAATACGGTGAAGGCCGAAAGGGTAATTTAAGACTTAAATTGGGTTTGTCAAGGATAGATCATCATGGTTACAGAGCATGACACAAGATGCAATGGTCACACGTTCAAGATTATTCATTGCTTATTGCCGTTGGACTATGCATTCATGTTTAAATTCACCATCAATCTACATCAATCTACTTAATTTCTTTCGAGTATATTTTTAATATTAAAAGGAAGATCTGATCAGCATAATATTGGGACCTTATAGAAGGGCAGTGGATGCACACCGCGCTTTAATGATGATGTTGTAAACACACTGTGCCGTAATGCTAAAGTTGTTAACTGTTGTTCATGTGCTGCATGGCCTCTCGAGGCCCAAGTGAGCAATAGACATAAATTAAACTAAATTAAATAATAAGTCTTGGGCTTGACCTTTTTGTTGGAGGATGCGTGTGTGGTGTGCATGTCTCTTTAGTTGGTCGAGGATTAGGTTATGTGTGTAGGTCTCTTGAGCATCAATAGTTGAACCTTTTATTGGATAATGTGTATGGTGTGCATGTCTCTGCGAAGAACAGGAAAATACAAGAGAAATACCAAATAATTTGATATATAAATAAAGAATCAAGAGTACAATCGCCAATAGGCGCTCAGGAGAACAGGACAGGAACAAGAGGGCTCAAGACTGGCGTTGAACCGGAATGGTTCAACCAGAGGAAGACTCTTTCTTATATAGGTACATCACTTGAGTGTTCGGAGACACAGCTGAGCCTTCGCGTCCACGACCTCTTGAAGGTATGATTTACTGAAGCCATGCCCAGTATCATGTGTAGTGGCTAGTCGGCCCTCCTTGCAGATTTGAAAAGTATGACATTCATCTTCGCTTATCAAGCATGTCTTGGCATGGCTCTCTAATCCATATGTCCGTTGCAAGTGAATAAAGGCGACGATGTGCACCTATGTGAATAAAGGCGACGATGTGCACCTATGTGAATAAAGGCGATGAGTCTGTGTTTTTTCATGGGCAAATAGGTTTGCAGGTAGCATTGCGGGTCCTGTTCCATTGTGGGGTTTATGTGGTGTTGGTAATGTGTTTTTTTGACCTGTTCAAGGGCCCTAGAATCCCAAAGCTTGCTGAAAAAGCAAGTGCCAAAGGTATTGCCTTAAGCTATGGCGATCTGCCTCTGTTTGCACCCGTGCTCCTGTACATTCCAGCAGGCCTTTAGACGCTACGGTCTTATGTTAACCACCATTTGAAAGTGACAATGTGCCAATCAAGGGTTGCCCTCTGAAGAGGCAAGAAACCTGTCTCTTGCATCAGAATTTGATATGGGACCATTGATTTCAATCCTAGTGCCCGCGTTAAGAACGCTTTCTGTACCTGCTCCAAGTCATTTCAAGTAGCAAGGACACCACCGGTCTCTAAATTTCGACCTTGTATAAGAGAACATACTCTACTAACACCCTGAACAGATGCGACTGATGGCCTCAACCATAGAGCTCCGCTCTGTGACTGTTGTTTTGCATCGCATAGAGCTCTTTTCAGTCTGTTGTCATATGCAATTGGATGAATGTGTCCCAATACAGTGTAGAAGGGAACTTTGCTGTCAAATACTTGTAGGTGGGTGTCACCTAACTACGATTCTGTTATTTTAAAATTATTCCACTGGTCATTTTTAGCACGCCAACCTAACCTCACCCCTTCCTGTAGTTTGAATTTAAGGCTATCCACCTTGAATTTTAAGCTATCCTCGCGTAGGTCATTTTTGACGTGGAGAGCTCTTAAGCCTTGGATATCCAGTAAATAGGTTAGACAGCTGCAGAAATTATAAATTTGGGACGAAATTTGAATGGAGATGCATAACGACGTCGCTTGCGGCCGAAATTGATTGTGCTTCTAAGGTTGCAGTTATAGTGCCAAATTTTTACTGTGTGGAAATTTCAGAAGGCGCTTCAAATTCTTGAGGTAGTTTTCATTTTCGTCGGTATTTCAAATTTGATATTGCTCATTATTATTTGCGGCCCTTTTTAGAAGTAGACTAATTTGAGCATTTCATTACAAAAGGAGATATGCGGGTTCTCAAAATGGCTAATGCACAGCGGTAAAAGGGGTAAAATGGGTTTCTGTTGGTGGGCTTGAAGTGGAAATACTACGTAGATTGTCAAAATTTGGTTTTATTTCCCTCTTATTTTTCCTGATTCTAGTTTGAGCTTAGCTATAGGTTAAAACCTTTTTCCAATCACCATAGCTGTGGCAATCATCAATGTGTGAAGCACGCGTCCTTTTTAGTACCAAGATTTGCCTTCCGGTTAAAAATTGGATATGAGGGCACCTTTCTACTTAGAAATTTGAGGTGTTGGAAGTCACTACTGGAACTGTATTTGTTACTATTATGGCGGATCTATGGCTTTGTTGACCTACATGGTTTGTTATTATGTAGGATTCCAGCTTAATTGCTATTTAAAGCTTGAAAATTGAAACATTCAAGTCCAAATATGTTGTATCTAGTGTTGTAATGCCATTGCTGAATCTGTAGAGGACCAACCCTCATGCTTTTAGAGGAAGCATCTAGAGGTGGATATGCTTTCATAGAACAAAGATGATGGCTCTTAGAAGAGGTATGGAATGTCTATTTGTTCGGGTGATAGTCTCATATCCGGGAAGACCCATTATAATTTTATGGCCTCAAAGGTTTCTAAAGTGCGTTGGTGTAAGTCTTAAGAAAAAAGATGGCCAATTTATACGATGAGGATGTTGACAACAACATGCAAACAATTGTAGATAAAGTCTCTAAATAATGTTCAAAAGGAATGGACATAAAGCTTTTAGGAAAAGAGTTGCTATTTGGACTACCTCGATCGTATGTTGAGGCCTCTGGCACCTCTCATTTTGTTTATGGCCAATCAATATTCGGGGCGCCTATGATTTTGAAACATGCAATATGAGTTTGCCTAAGGTTTTTGAACTGTGAAATACAGGGACTCGAACCTCTACCAAAATAATTTAATGTCCTAATAAGAATGTTTTGACCAAGACAGTCAGCAAGCTAACGTGATTAATTTTTCTATTAAATCTATGTTCTTATAACGCCCCATTTAATTGTTTTAGAAGTATCGTCTATGGTTTCAGGAAATGGTCATTTATACATCCTTATTAGATCCCCCTAGAACCCCCTGTTATTGTGCTACATATCAACCAACAAGCTAACGTGATTATTTTTTCTATTAAATCTATGTTTTTTTATAGCACCCTATTTAATTGTTTTAGGAGTATGGTCTATGGTTTCAGGAAATGGTCATTTATACATCCTTATTAATTCCGGCTGAAACCCCCTGTTATTGTACGAAATTTCTAGGAAACTAATAAAGTCTAGAGAACACATTAAGTCTAGAGTTCTTCCTGGTCAAACTCGTACCAATGGGAATTTTGAAATAGTTGAGGTCGAAACACTGTGTGAAGTTTATATAGCTTATGCTTATGCATTCGTGTTGGCCCACTTTTTTGAAGCCAACTAGAGAAACAAGAACCGTGATGAAGGTATACATAAACAAATGCATAAAAGAATGGGCACTGTTCTCTTTTGCAATGCTTGTTGTGCTTATCAGCAACCCACAAGATGAAACATTTGGGGATTGTGTATTTGTCTCTAAACTCTTCTCTTTCATCTATAATCTCTACAAAGTCCTCCAATATGTTTCTTTAAACATAACGCTTCCATGATAAAAATCCAAAATCGCATTCAAGCGTAAAGGACTACATGGGTTACATTCAAAGCATCTGTACCTGAATATCGCAGGTAAGTCCACAGATATTTTCTCCTTTGATCAGCTGATCGGCTAGTCTTCCTTATTCAGCCCTCCTCCAGACGTGGTATCATATCTGATCGTTAAATACTTGAATTGGAGGGCCAGATTTGATGCCACGTCAGAAAGGGGGCTGAATAAGGAAGGTGTCCCCAGCTGATCTATGAAGCATACTAGTTTGATAAATTCTTTATGGAGCTATAACCACATCTTGAGGGTATGAGGAAGTTTTCAGATCTTCCATGTCTTGTTAGAACAAGCATGTTTAGCCATTTTCAGATAAAAATGCTACCGAGAATCGATCTTTCCCAGCGTGGTTCTCATCGTTTGAGGGATTTATTCTTCTTGATCTAGCAATAGAAAGGGAAGACAACCATGGTGGTCAAGTGCTTCTTATTAGCGGTCTTTGGAATACAGCCATGCTTAAACCAAGTAATCCGGATTTCATTAACCTTGGTATTCGAATGCATGTCATCTTTATCTGAAAATGTCTTAATAATAACAATGGCTTGCGAGGGATCAAAATATCTCTATTCCTTATTATGCTGCTCATTGGTTCATACAATGATAGTAGAGAAATTTGCGGAGAGAGTAGTTCAAGAAGGCGTCATTCCACCCCTAGTGGAGCTACTCAGAGGTAGACTAATATGGGTAGAACAAAAAGTGGCCATACGAGCTCTAGGCCATTTTGCAACAAACAAGAGTACTTTCAGTAAAATTTCTGAGAAGGAAGAAATACTGAGTTTAGCAATAAAACTTGCAACAAATGTCCTAGACATTGTTTACACACAATTTTACCAGTTTTCCAAGAAGCGCCTTGATTACCTTTGTGGTCTTCTAACAGAGGTCTTGAAGAGGTGGACACTGAGTTAAAGAAAGCTGAAAAATGGGCAAGCCAATTGCAATGTTTGGCCAAGCCTATGCTTGTTCAAATTTGAATAAAGAGAGCCTTTAGATGCCATCTTGTACATGGGTCTTCTATCACAATCATCTGATGACAGTGAGTAGAGAAATATTCCAGCCTACGTTAACCTATCTGTTAAGAAGCAAATGCAAGCAACTTGGCTATTCAGGGATGCAGCAGTAAGCCATAGAGCTGGGCCATATACTGAAAATGCAGTAGAATTTGACTCGGAATGGGAAACATCAAGTGAAACTAGTAGCTAAATGAGCAGAGGCAGTAGCTATAGCTAGATGACTTGACAATCAATATAATATTGTGTAGAGACGTCTCAATACATAATATTGTCTAGTGTAAATGGCTTATACAGATGATAAAGCTTGCTCCCTGCAGAAGCATTAGAATCTACCTAGGGGGTAACCATCATTCAAATAAATTGGGATTATGTCTGGTCCCAAATCGCGCCGTATATGCCTATTACAGGCCATAT
>JAANSK020292467.1:0-10409 GCA_011763485.2 Isoetes engelmannii
CCTCGAGTAAGATCAGCATTTGGAGGGAATTGCTCCTTGATACTGTTCAGCTCCTGAACCCAACGCGAATTTGACATCATGCTAGCATTAGGATCATCACAAACCGGCTCATCCCAGCATGAAGCGCCAGAGGGAGAGACGTAATTTTCCATTGCAAGATCCGAAATAGTAGCATGCAGGAAAGGAGAAGCTTGAATAGGACAGAACGGTTTAGAAAGGTGGATATTTGGGGAAGAACAGGGGGTGGCACATGAATCGAGGGGACATAAAGGGAGAATGTACGATCTGACAGGACAAGGTCTAGGAAATCCAACTCTAAATCTATTTGGGATGACAGTAATAAATACCTTCTTCCATACTAATGTACGACATTTCCATTTAAATACTTACTGACTCATGCATGACATCAATAATAAAGTGTTCACGTATAAATCTTGACAGATGAACCTAGTCAGCCCAGTCACAATGAACCTAGAATGTCCCTGTAGCTGCCGAATTTTTGTTCCCTGTAAATTCTGTAACCCAAGAATCAATCAGTTGAATCTCAAATTCCTCACAATTCGGACTGAATGAGTTTTCTGGCTCAAAGAGATGATCAGGAAAAAATTTGTTGACAAAGAAAATTTTCCACAATTCAGAGTATGTTCCTCTCAAGAACCCACAGGTGAGACGATTTTTCTGCTTCAAAATGGTAAAAAATTTGTTCTCCATACACAAAAAATTCCGGATCCACTAAATGGTGTAGGCCTTCTACACGGCCTACACAGATTTCAGCTAAATTTCCTGATCAGAGATGAGGTACTGTGATAGAGCGAAATTTCCTGTGTGAGTCCAGCCAAGAAGTGGAAAATAACAACATTAACCGAAAATTCAAGAAAAAAGGCGCTCCCGTCCGTTCGTGCCAATTCCCGCCATTTAGATTAGGGTGTTTTTTTTTCTTTGTATTTTTGTACACTTGGTATTTTAAAATCAGGTTTCCATGGTATTGGCCAAGATTTTGTATTTGTTGGTGCATGCCGTATTATCTCTCAGTCGACGGCCAAGATTTTCTCCCTACTCTAATCTACATTCATATTAAGGTTGGTGTAGGAGTTTATATTTTCAAACTCCTAGGCTTTGATATCAACTTTGTGAATAAGAACATGCTAAGTTAAACCCTAGTTAACTATTATCTGACAACATGAATGATGTCATCATTAGCAAACATGATCCAGACATCTCTACATGGGTCTGTTAACCCCTTTGCTATAAAGGCTACTAGATTACATGACAAGACTAACATAAGGACCTAGATACCACATTTCATCTCCACTCTTGCATATTCCATGTCAGTGGGCTAGCCATAAACTCCAAAGGACTCTATAGTGCCCAATAATGCCATCATGGACATCTTAAGGACACATTGATCATATGTCCCTTTACCTGATCCTAAAACCTAGTTATCGCATATACCTTGAGTTTGCTAGAAATAAGGTTCCTATCTCAGATTTCATAATTAGCTTGTATATGCTCCGCAATCATTTTATGCTATTATAAAAAGGTTTAAACCAACGAAGGATCCAAAGGCCTTACTCTAAATTCAAATACATCATTTCCCTCGTCTTCAGTGTGGAGGGGAGTCTTAGTCCTCATTTGCAACAAGTGGCCTTAAAACCCTTGGTTGGATTATCTTTAGCACCTCCAGTATCACTAGTATTATTTCTTTCTTATTTAGTTATAAATAAATTATATTATTATTTGGCTTGATGATGGGGCCCCTTGTTTGGATTCTCTTTAGCACCTCCAGCATCACTAGTGTTATTTCTTTCTTATTTAGTTATTTTGTTATTTGACTTGGCCCCAAGTTCCGATCTTGTTTGAGCTTCTACCCTTTGCATGCACTGGTCCCATAACCCGATTGGGTTCCCATGGATGTTAAAACGCTCTTCTTTTATCTTTATTTGTTCTCGTGAATATATCTTCCTTTATTTGTTCACATGCCTTGCATTGTCTTCCATCTAACTTGTCCTTCCCTATTCGTTCACATGAATATATCAGCCTTTTCATTCACATGAATATATCCTTCTTTTTAATCGTTCACAAACCTTACATTGTCTTCCATTCTAATTGCAAAATGATTCCAAGATCATACGCATGCATTCACACATGCCTTACATAGTTTTCCATCTAAACTAGAGAGCTAAATGATTGAAAGATTAAACAGTGCATTCACACATGCCTTACACTCTTCTATCGAGTGCCAAATGATTGAAAGATTAAACACCTGCTCTCTTTTAACAAGATTTCAACGTTCATCTCTTCTCCTCTTTATCATAGACAAGATTTTGACGTTTATCTCTTCTCCCCTCTATCATAGTAGACGTATGGTTTTTATATGGTTTCCCATTGCTCCAATGGCATAATCCTCATTATACACAAAAAAGCCACATTTCAAGCTATACCTCGTTTAAGCAATTTAAGCAAGGCCATCCTAATGTCTTTCAAAGAGCCAAATAATTTTGGATGTCACTAGGGCAGTGAGATCGACTAAGTGCATTTGTCAAAAAATTATTTTGCATTCTAAAGGAGGTCTCCTACCAACCAATGTAATCTTAGTGGTAAGAAGTCTCCTGGTATCAGAAATGCAGCCGCCTTCTCTGTTATTATGTTACCTTCTTAAGAACACTTCCTCGAGTTCTTTATACACCCAACACAACTCAAAAATGCTATATACATATCTACAGTTGTCGCCTCTTTGTCAACACCAAACTTCTCGTAGCAATTTAAAACGCCTGGCCGATCCAGTTGCATCCTTTTCGAGTCCCTTCAATATGTCTTTGAACTCAGCATCAGAAGAGCCATAAGTTCGCTGCTTATTTGGCGCAATTAATGTTGGTGTAGAATCATCAGCCAGCAAACAAAGGGGTGATTCCACCTCCTGCAATTCGTCATCACTGTTGTGTCCTTTATTTACCATAGATGAGTTGCTTCTGCTCAATGTGATTCGCCCACTGTTCTCCCCAATTAATTCCCGAACGCTATTAGAGTGTGGAGGAGTGTAAACTATCAAAGGTGCAGAGGCCATGGCAATGGCATTGGGAGCGTCTGCTTCACCTTGCCTTCTTTTCTCCATTGAAATCTATGCGTGAGCGCCGTAACCCAATAACAGTCATCAGTTCCACAACATTATCGAGAAACAAACAAAATCAATCATTGTTATGCAGCACAAAATAAATCTTTATAAGAATGATTACCTCTGCACTGATTGCAGCCAACAATGATGGTGGAACAGGATCAGGGTAGAACTCGTCGGTGACAAACTGTGATAATATCCTCTTTATAAGTGGTAAGCTGAGAGCTGGGCAAACCTGCAAAAATAAGATATCCATGTATATAGACACAAGAGGAATGCAGATGTACAAGGAATGCACATACAACATGACCCCAAAGTAAATGTGACTGTAAGAGAATTCTGTTCATAGTAAATAGGAAAGAGGTGCTGCTGATGCAAGTTTGATAAAGAACAAATAGCAATAGTCCTAAAGCCAGTGAACATCTCAATCCACATGAAATGGTGAAAGTGTAGTTTTGGCAATGTGCTGCAACAACTAAAATTGCAATGGCAAGCAATCGGAAGCAACAATGATGGATTATAAATTACGTCCACCACGTGTGGCAAGAGAATCAATCTTCAGAAACCTTTAGCTCGTGTAATTTATTTCTTAAGATCCAAGAATCCTAAAACCTCGTTTGATAGCTTTTCCTTGTCGACACTATAAATACGGCAACATGCATTCACTGCCATGTTGCAACTTAGAGCTTCATTTCTTGGGGCACCTAATATGCATTAACTTTAGATCAACAATGGGCTGTTGCGCTACAAAGGCAATTAGCTATGCCACACATTAGATTGAGTGTTAGACCTATTTTAGTCACCTAGTGCATTTTAGATCGACGGACTAAAATGCAGAACATTATGAGTTGATCACTGTAACATACCTCTTTACGCACAGATTTGTCCATAAGCATGTCTTTAGGAAGCATTAAAAGGTCACTCATTGCTTTTAACAATGTAAAATAGTCAGAGCCCTTCTCAACACTATTATCCCCACTGCTTCCATCTTCACCCCCTAGAGTAGTCAGCCAATTCGACCAGGTACCAACCTGTATTAGATTATGGGATATCATAAACATGGAACTCTCAATTGTTCATTTATAGAAACTACAACTTTCTTGATGCTTACCACATTCTTTAACTGAGCACCACTACCAAAACTTAGCCTGCCTGCTGGTATAGGAAGTACATTTAGCTCCGTAATGGGATCAGAAATAGGATCAGTAGGTACATCATCCGAATAGTTACGTAAAATAGCATTAAACATAGCCACATCTAATCTCCCAACAAGCTGCTTAAGGACCTGCAGGAGAATGTCAACAGAAACAATCAATAGACCAACAAGCATGAAGAGAAAATGCACTAGCATATAACATAATGCTAACGTCAAAGACATGGTATAAGCTCTAGCAAAGATTAAAGATAAAATAAGTCCATTAAAAAGATTAAACATTACCATATTCACAAAACTCCGTAAACAACCACATTCGTGCCCTCCAGCACGAAGGGGACACAATTTGTGTAGAGCATCTACAATAGCTGTCTTCCACAGTTCCACTGAAATGCTACCTTGACGTGCATCACTAAAATCAGACACAAGCAATCCACGCAAGCTACGCCTCAATCGTGATGTAACAGACTCAGCCCTCTCATCATTAGGACTCGATGGGTTACTAAGCTCTGCCGATCTTTGCATTTGTGGGGCCAAAGCCTGTAAATCTCCCAATTATAATTTGCAAAATTCACAAACTAGAGGTCCTTGATGAATTCAACCAACCTGCCACCAAATTGATTCAATAATTCTTCTAAATATCCAAGCTTCAATTCTTTCCAATAGATAAGCAAGTGTAGATGGCTCCCTCCAGTCACTTGAAAACCGCTTTAGAGTTGCAACTTTGTTCCCGTTGCTTTCACTGCCTAGTTTCCCATTTCCTGCAGCAACTATGACATTGTTGCCATTTGCAAACTCTGCAGTTTTGGAAAGCTGTTCTGGGGCTGAAGGTGAGAGGTCAAATGCCTGTGAGATCATTTCTCTAAACACAACAACGTTTGACCACCAAAACGTTAACCTGCATAACAAATCTATGTCAAGAAACCAAATAAAGTCCAATCAATGCAATTTTCTAAGATAGTTGAAACCTTGGAATGTCATTTCCGCATGCCCGTGAAGCTAAAAGAAACCCGGATACACAGTTCCTTGCAGTGCTTGCCCTTCTTTCCTGGCTCAAATTCTTACAGGAATGTATGTAAAGCCTCGCCAGCCGCCTTGCAGGAGAATGAACCTTCTGAAAAGAGCTTGAATGCTGTGCTACAACAGAATACAGTGCAAGTTCTATGGCAGCTGTGTCTCTCAGTTCTCCATCAATCCTCTCTAACTGCAACTCTAACTCTTTTGTGGTCTGTTCGGCTGCTGTTGCTTTTGCCTCAGCATAAATAGCTTTAGCCCTTGCATCTTCTAAGGCCTTTTTTTCCAGTCTGTCATTCCTATCCTCAGCAGATTTTGCAAACTTCGCTCTTGCTAACTGTAGCACGTTAATTCCAGCATCCTCATTAGGTGGAGATTCAGTTTTCTGACTTGGTTTGCTGCCATCGCTAGTGATTGAAGCTGTTTTAGCTCTCGTGGTCTTATCTTCTTCCGCACAGAACTTTTTCTCATGTGCAGCAGTTGTCTCCACCTTTTCTAGGGGTACAACCACAGAATTTTTATTAGCAGAAGCATCATGTAAAGAGACCTTCCCTGTTAGTGGTGAAGATGTATTGCCTGCTTCACGAGAAGCACCAGGAGCAGGCATGTCTGTCTTGCCCTGTTTATTGAGTCCATCGATTATTGATGCAATCTTACCCCTGCTATCTTTTCCAGTATCCTTTTTCTCAGGTTGAAAGGATTTATTAGGGCTTGTTGGCTCAGAAGAATAATCAACAGAAGATGCTGGAGAAGCCTTGACATTTCTTTTAGAAGCATCAGAGACTGTGCTTGCGGCTGGAACTGCAGATTTTACTGGAAAGGAATTAGTAACAAGGCCAATAGTTTGCTGTACCCTCTCAGTCTTTATCTCAACAATTTCTACATGCTGCTGCACTCTTTCAACCTTCATCTCAACAACTTCCACATGCTTCTGCATAACAAAAAACAAATAAACTTCACTTTATGGACATTGCCATAATAGTATGTACAAAGTTCAGAAAAACATTATACCTCAGTTTCTGCTTCTGGCAATAGTGCTTGTGGTTCCACAGATGCAGGTGAGGGTGGAGAAGCCTCATCATCAGTAAATGATGCAATCTCTTCTTCATCTTCTTCTTCATCTTCTTCATCGCTGACAGATGCTGCAGTGACAGATTCTTGGCTATTTGCATCTGAGGATCTCCGGTTCCGCCGATTATTTTTTGGATCTCTGCTACTAGGGCTAGAATGTAAATAGGGTTTTACATTATCTAATTGAGCAGTTACATTCTTCTTCCCATAGGGCGAAATACTAAGGTACAAATTGGGGGTTCCCACAGCACCATGCTCTTTTTTTGCAACAGCTATGGAAATACTGGCCGCTGTTAGCCCTTCAATGCTAGCAAAATCTGCAAGATCTAATACGGCACGACCTAGAGGCTGTCCCTTAATGGTCCTATCCGATTGAACCTCAACTAAGCTGAAAATCACACATTTTTTCTGAAATGTTACCTTGCCGGATTTGCTTTCTTCCCGATACAAAGTTGCGGGAAGTCTAAAAGAATCATTGAATATAATCTTATCTTTGTCAGGTGTCTCTCCAATCAAAGGAGCTGCGGATTTTGTACTTCCAGTTCGTTTGTCGCCTCTTTGCCATTGCACCATGAGTAAAGGAGGGGATCTTCCAGTTCTGGGTTGAGGCCACGGCCTGATCTCATGCAAGCAAACATTGAAAGATACTGTAATTCCCTTTTTACTTTTAGATCTGAGTCCCAGAACCATGTTGCTGGGATCTTCGGCCTTCTTCCGAACCAGCATTCACTCCGGCGACTTTGATCTCAGCTCCCAAGACCTTCAGCTTGGATTTAAAATGCCATAGCTTAAATTCTAACAGAGAAACCTTGATCGTCGAGCTTTAAGAATGTACGAACAACACGAGGATTATAATGGCTGAAAAATTATTGGGCAATTATGATGCAACGGAGCAAATGGGCGAACAAAAAACTGGCACAGGATTAGAAACTTACTTCTGAACGCTGTAAAGCAACGAAGGATTGGTAAGAAAAGGCAGAAAAAACTGGGAGGGGAAAAAACATCTGAGATCCGGTAGAGACAAAGGAGGATCAGACAAGGAAATGAATGAGGAAGAGGATTCGGGCAGAGGGTAAATATGGAAGCGGGCAGGCAAAGAGGCAGAGCTTGCGCGCGCATCGCCGGCCTCTGGAGAACGGACGACCGTCCAGTGGCCAAGCTAGTGTCGAAGAAGAAGCGCTTTTTTTCTTTTTTGGCGGCCCCATTTTTTCCGCTAAAATGTCCGGCTTCTACATTTGGAGAATCACAGCTGGTCCCTTATCCATCTCTGTGTTTGTCCTTAGATTTAGCGGACACCAGCTGGATCTGACTGTTGTCTATTTTGTTGTCGAGATTTTTTACCTTTTTATTTTTGTTTATTTTTTTAACCCCAGACCTAAGTAAAAATCTGTTTTCGTTATTTTTTCTTATAGATGTGACATTTTAGCGACCATTTACTCTACCTTCCGCGCCAATTTTGAAATCTTACCCTAGATTTTAAGGTGACATGAATGGATGGTCCACAGCGAGTAATCTTGGCCTTTCTAGTTTGCATTCTCAAGTAAAGGTTCTCAAAAATTATTGTTTATGGACAATGTGTGCCCAGTATTGCCTTTTGCCATGCACATTAAAAGATTTGTTTAATGCTCGAACAATGATCTCCCTAAATAGGAATGGCACAAATCCTCTCAAATGTGACCAGTGCCTGATATGCAATCTCGGCATATATATTGAATGTCTATAAAGAAGGTGCATAAGAAAAATATACATTAATAAACCATTTCTATTACGTCATCAAACAATCTGTGGGGATCCAAACCCTTCAAGTTCATGCAGTATTAATAAGTGATACAAATTTTACAAATTTAACTTGGGTTCAAGACCTTATGCATTCCATAAAACAAATTTGATAACATTGTGATACCAAAATTTGAATCTCCATGGAGTGTCACTACCCCCAATGAGATATGTTGCATACCAGCAGCACACCCAATGAGAAGTATGATGGACTAGGTTATATACCACCTATAAGAACTATAGGGAATAGCATCATAAGAATACATATAAGACAAAACAATATGAGCTCATGTTCTAGTGCTCCTTCTAGGTACAACAATTAAGTATTATAAAAAACAATAGATGCCTTTCTAATGATCGTGGATCTCGAGAATAAGGTCTTAGATTCCATGGACCTTAGAAATAGTCGAGCATTTATAGAATCAATAGAGAACCAATATGCCATCAACCCAGCAGCCTTTTTTTAAAAATTTGAACTTGCTAGTATCGACACTATGGATTGTTGATGGTGATATTGTTGATCCTGTTGTTCAGGGTCATGCTAAATTAATTCTAGAGACTAGGCTTAACACAGGTCTTCAGTATCTTCACGTCTCTGCTACCTTATAGCATGGTCGAGATCGAGTTGTGATATTGCACGTCACAACTTCATAGCTTATCTTGTAATAATTGAAGACCATGGTTTATATGGTTTATTCTCTTAAGAGCTATTTGAAGACCATGGCTTATAAGAGACTAAATTGCAAAATCGGCAAGGTCTACACTGGCTCAAACATGCCGACTCAACTACTCGAAGCATCAAATGATTCATCTGCTATAACCGATCGACACAACCTAATATAAATTGCAAGCATTAGGTCTGGCATGTGTGTGTGTCGGATCGAATATAAGTGGAGTAGTAGGACTATAAGCACCCGATTTTGGGAATATGAATATTTGCTACAGTTACCTATGACCTGTTAAAATATTGCTACAGTAGTCTATGGTTATAAAGACAATGTTTGCTCTAATAATTGTAAAGGTTAATACTAGATGAATCTACACTCAATTTGTTGACTATCTAATTGATATTTTTGAGTACTTTGATTGAACTGACAATTTACATTATTTCTTCATCTAGTATCAGAGCTAGTAGCAGATCATGGCAAGTAGACTGGGAGCTTCATTGCTTAGTGCAATTGAAGTTTATAAAGGAGGTGCTGGCTTCCAGGTATGGAAGGAGAAGATAGAAGAAGTTTTGAGAGTTGAGGGACTATGGGAATTTGTTAAAGAGCAAGTTCCAGAAGGTCGGCGTACCTATGCTACAGCTGCTGCTGCTGTTGTCTCCCGTACAAATGCCAGCCCTGTGAGAGCAGTCAGTTCAACCAGTGGAACTGGTGCTTCAGGTGGTGTCGCATGTACTTCAGGTGGTGTGGAGGTTAGTAGTCCAACCAATGATGTTATAAGAATGGCCAAAATACTAGAACTAAAGCTATTATAAAGACTTGAAAGTGTATTTGGAACACAATACGGATGGAGCTGCGGGCCCATGCCACGTATTCTTGTATTGATGTCATTTCCTAGGTCGAACCGACAATTTTTTTCTGCTATTCTGTTTCTTCTACGCCCGGCCAGTTTATAGCATATTTCGTGATTGATCTCATAGCCTACCAATATTTCTCGAGCGTCTTTCTATTGTCTAGTTACCCTAGCTCATTTCCGGCCTGCCTGCAAAAAATCCGGATCGATTTGAGCCCTGCAGGCTATACTTCCTGATCCGGAGCTTTCCGAGCACTTCTCGAGCATTTCTGCAGCTTCTTGAGCACTTCTCGAGCTTCCCGAGCACTTCTGCAGTTTCTTGAGCACTTCTCCAGCTTCCAGAGCACTTCTTCAGCTTCTCAAGCACTTCTCCTGCTTGTGGAGCACTTCAATATGCCTCGTAAAGGTTAGAATGGTCACTCTTACTTAAGGAATGCACATTCTATGTGTATGTTTTAAGAAGACTATTGTGATGATCATACGCAGTATACAAGTATTATACTAGTATGTACAGAGGATGATCATCACACGGATACAAAAAGCACATGGATACAAAAACTAGTCGCACAAGGCGGGACTTGAACTCATGACCTTGTAGTTACAAGCAACATGTCTTAGCCAAGTGCACTAACTATTTCATGTGATATTATATGTTGGCATCTACTACATATGTGTGCGAACCTTTTGGACCTTTTGGCATCTACATGGATATGCGACACTTGGCACGATCTCATGCAGTGGTGTGCATATATATAGCAGAGTTTT
>JAANSK020292478.1:0-10409 GCA_011763485.2 Isoetes engelmannii
TTACAGGCTTTTCTACATAGCCAAAACACATACACGCTCCAAACTAATGCCCAGCAACGCTGGGCACCGTTACTAGTATCTAATAAAAAAAAACCTTATTAATTGCAGACTTTACGATTTCCGTATGAATGTTTTTAGATGAGATAAGAGCATCTAAATTATATGTTTGATAACTATATATACTTATTAATAACCTTAGTCATCTCACTATACACACAATATACAAAAATAGAATGTATGTGTACTTGAAATTTTTACTACATGTCATCTTATACAAGTCTTACTGTTTGTTATGGTAGTGCTTAGCAGTGTTGATTTTAGTGGCTATATATCACAAAATTTCTATACTTTTTTGTTCATGAAAAGTTTGCCAATATGCTTAGTTGGCTTCTTTCGATATGAAACTTTTTCCAACTATATAAAATTAGTAGAGGAGTTTGTTTACTTATCAAAAATTTAAATTCTTAAAACTCTAGCAGAAGATCGCCTACTTAAAAACCATTAAGTTACCTAGATGGGTTCCAGATAGTCGATAAAGTTCTGAATTTTGTCCATACTAAACTAGTTTCCATGCGTTAAATATCTATAGATAAAGCCATAACATTGGAAAAGAATAATACTCTCAAATACAATTACCAAAATTTTATAACATTAGTTCATGATAACTATGTGTAATTGTATTTTATATTGCACTACTAACAATAATGCTATGGTAGGATTTTAGGCATCTCCACAAGCACTACATGAATACTTTGGTGATTAACTTTTATCGTCATATGCACTACACATTCTTAAATGGGAAAAATCTATCCCCTACGAAAAAGTGCTTAGGTTACATACATCTTGATCAAGCACACTTGCTTTCCAACTTCAAGCTTATTCTTGCAGTTGGTCCTTAATATCCTATGGGCATATCTTATGAACCCAGTTTGACAGTAGTGATCCAAGGTCACCATAAAACCTCGACCGATATACCTCGCATCTTGAATTGCTTGTTGACTATAATCCCAGAGTCCATTCATGTTAGAATCTCTAGGACTAGCTATAGTTATAGCTATATTCTAAACTAGATGATATGGTGTGTGTATAGTCATATATGGATAACTAGAATGACCAGAGAATGATTGACCTTCGCTTCAGTCGACGGTGTTGTAAATGCCTGGAGGCACTCACTCAATAGTGATCACTAGTGACCGTCCGTAGAAGCTGGAGAGAATTATGCCAAGCCAAATGTAAAGAACGTTTGTTGTTCTAATACCAAGAAATGGATAGGGGTTTTAAGTTAACAATGTCCTTAAAGCCTAAATGTTCTAAAGATACAAAGCTAACTGTATAATCCAAATGGTGAGATAAAGCTCAGCAATAGTTTCAACGTGCTAAAAAAATCTTGCATCGTAGTTAGAGAAAAGATACAAGTCCCACTTTGTTGCTTTCGTCTTTTCAAAAGTATTAAGATTCTGATCTTGTTGTAAGATTCAAAATTATGGCCACTTTGCAAGTTTGAAGAAATTCTTAGATTGCGCTTTTAGTGGATGAACTACGAAATTTAAATTTTAAAATGACAACTACCTTAATAAAAAGTTATTGAGGGATGGCCCGTTCCAATTACTAACATTGTATTTTGATATTAACCTGCATTCACTTTGCGCAAGTAAGCAAGAACTTGGCATAGGTGTGGCAAGTAAGCAAGAACTTGGCATAGGTGTGGCATAAAAGCAGTCACAATAATGCTACGCCAAGTTGTATTGGCATACAATTAAACACAATCTCAACCATTCTACATAATGTGCCCAAGAAGATTGACGATAAAGTGTATGATATTATAAACCCCGGACTTAAAAATAAATGGTGGTGGCCATCATCAATTTTCCTAAAATAGGTGCATGCTACTAGTAATCACAGAAGGTTACTACATCAAGGCCTATTGATTCCTTCAACATCTAAAATTTATACACCAGCTTCAATTTCCCATGATATAAGCCACTTGCAAACCAGAAGATGTAAAGCATGGCCATTTAGACAAACACAATCTTGGCATTCTCATACTACTACACTTGGTAAGGTATACATATTAAGAAGCACATCCAGATTGCTAATGTTTCTGAAAGTTCAAAACTTAACAAACTTGATGAATGAATTTACTTGCCTGGAGCAAGAGCTGCCTTCCCAGACATGACAGTATCTTGTTGTAACAATTGTAACCATATCTAAAAACCCACCAAGCTGCACCCTGCTAAAAAAATGTCAAGAACCCCCTTAGGGTGATGACAATCAACATAACCACAAAATATTACATACTAGAAGATTAAATTTCCAGTTTTAATCTTGGTGGAGTTGCTCACTTTCACGTTTTTTCTCCTCCACGTTTTTTCTCCTCCACCTTTCTACTCCTCCACCTTTCTACTATGTAACTATGTACTGCTTGTGACCATGTAATCGCACCTGCAGGAAAGGCCAATGTACTTCATAAATGGGTTTGGCCTACACAGAGAATAGGAGAATAGGTACGGATTTTGCCCTTGCATTCAAGATACTATTTTAAACATGTACTATAACCTAGATGGACCTTCATGGACCTTCCTGTGAAAGCAAGTATATGGGTCATTGCGAGGCATAGCTAGAAAACAAATTCATTATAAGCTTCAAGTAAATTATCTTCACTATTTATACTTCTGGAGCAACCCTTTATCCCCGGGCCCAGCAGAGCACACAACATAACGTTTACCGTTGTGGATAATGCCCAGCATCGCCACTAGTAGTTCTACATGCTCATGTGGTGATGCAAGTGCTAAATCAAAAGTTGGTCTATTCTTATTTTTGCTTCAATATCCAAGTTTGCACAATCGTTCACTTGCATCATCAAATCAAAAGTTGGTCTATTCTTATTTTTACTTCAATATCCAAGTTTTTACAATCATGTTAAGCGGTTAACGTATATCAAAAGGGATAAGATTTTGGTGTTGTTTTAAAAGCTTTTTCTGCATATTTAGAGGTATTTTGTACTGTATGGTGAAGATGTCGATGGCAGGGAAAGCGTGCGTCCTTTAAGTTTTAACCGGTCAAAGGTGCTCGATGCAATGCATTAGGCAGATCTGTCCTCATGACACACATCTACCATCATCATTTTGTTTAGCACACTATGATTTCTTACTTTTCTTTTCGCGCTAAATCCATGTGTTAGTAAAAACATCCAAATGTAATGTAATGTAATGTATTTATCAAGCCAATTAGGCCCTCAGGCCTAAATATTTAGCAAGCTCATATTGAGATACAAATTATAGACTATGAGCCTATAGGTTATGTCACCGCTGGTTTCACTGAATTTAAAGATGACATATGAAGTTTCTTCTCCTAGGAAGCTCTGTCTAGACGCAATATGTACTAAATCTTCGCACTATATTTCAATGTGCAATATTATCCTCAATATGCAAATACTCATTATATTTGATTGGTGCAGTATTGAATTATTGAAGATGAAGAACATTAACTAACCCCTATATGCTGCTTGTTTGTGCAAACGCAGAAGCAAGGAAGGTGGCAGAGGGGCAGAAATTTGTTCCAGACATAGGGGTCTAAAAATCGACATCTTTGTTACTTCTTAATGCATATGGTCTTTCAGGCAGGTACAACAAAATGGAGAAGTAGCTTGAGAACGCATTCTGGTTTTCCAAAAGCACACATAACCTTGATACACAGCAGATATATCCCCAGACCTGAAGCCCTATTTGACCCTATAGGAAAAGAGGCACTTCGTCCTGATCTCAAAAAGACATTTGACATTAGGAGTTAGTGTGTGAACAGAAGATGTTAACACCGGATGTAAACTAAATTCTGTTTCTATTTAGGGTCTTGGCTGTTGGTTGGGTCGATCTGAGCAGAAGGCTCCTGTGTCATATAGGACTACGAAAGGCAGTTTCCAGATCCTTCAGGGGCTGATACAGATAGGAGAGGCCCATTCTTTGTTTCCGAATGGACATTGTAATAATTGGTCTGCGGTTTTCTTGTTTGTGTTAGCAGATTCGTGATTGTCTGTTTTGTTGTCTGCAGTCATGGCTAAAGTGAGGGCTCTGAAGAGACCTCAGTGGCCTGGAGGTTTGAACGCTCCAGCACTTGGCCATGAGAGGAAAATTCATCAAGTCCCTTGAAGATCCAAATCTGCTAAGGCAATTGCAGCCCAAATCTTCCCAAAAACCCCTTCAAGATCCAAATCTGCAAGGGCAATTACAGCCCAAATCTCCAAGGCTCAACCCTTGAAAAATGGTTCTTAAACAGGATAATTGGTTCGGGTGGTTTGCAGTTTCGAGGCAGAATGCAATGTATATATCTTCTGTTTCTCCAATGAAAGAAATGTTTGTGCAGCTTCATTGGTTTTACCAGGCTTTCATGATAAAAAATGGTATCCTCGCAATTGTGAAAGATTCCACATGATCTAGAGGGTATGAAAATTTAATAGAACGAAAGGCAATAAACATGGATAAGTTAAAGAATTGTTGTATAAGTTTTATATGCATAGCAGGCTGAAGCATGTGATGCTAAAATATTTCAATAGTTGGTAAGATCCCTGATATAGCTTACAACCACTCGTCCTGCATCTTCTTTACACTAGTCAAATCAAGTAGCATTCAAGCCATATCCTCCCCTATGCCACTATAAATTCTGGAGACATGCATCATGATCCTTATAGCCAAAATTAATTTTCCGTTGTGGTTGGATATTCTATATAAATCCACCAGCTAAATTTGGCGCGATTCTACAAGGCTTGGGAATATAAGGCATGGGCATGGACAGTAGATAACCCATAAACATCCATTTTGGCCATGCTTCAATAATGATGAGATTGTGTTTACTAGTTTCGTAATTGGAATCTTGATAGCACGTAAAAAGAGCAGGTTACATGGCAAATTTGAATGTCTTAGAGCCTAGTACAGTAGCACACAATTATTTGTGAATATCCTGCTATATATTATGCTTTTTAAGTAAATGTCAGAAATGCTTACTTGTTACCGATTTGAGATCATTACGAACTAAAAAATGTGGTCACTCCACTGAATAACACTGGAGCAAGGCATCTGCAACAAAACGGAATAAATTTAAGAGTGATATAACACAAGATCTAAATCCTTACCCAGATTAGTGTTTCTAAAACGCCCCCCACCTGATGTGGCACAGATCCAGACCACAAAATCTGTAAATCAAGAGCCGAGATATATGCCATGTCAGATGGGGGACTGCAAAACGAAGTGTACCCAAATAGTGTAGCCTGTGAGTAGCTGTGCCAGGCCAGCTCTGCCCTGCCTCTGCTATGGAATCGTGCAGCCTAGGTTTGGGTTTCAAACATGATGACTTGTCTTATTGCTAAGGCGAACATCGCTTACGAAGGACAAAACATTCGATTGCAAGGTTTCTGACATAGACCAGCTGTGACAAATACGAAACAAGTTAAAAATTTCTTTACCTTTGGGGAGCTGCATCTTTATTTTGTGAGAAGCTATCCGTGCCCTGTTTCTGATTATCAATAGACGAGACCTCCAGAATGGCCATCAATCTTTGAAAACCGTCCATTAGTAGATCATGGTCCAATGGCTTATTGCCGTCGAATTTTCAAAACCCTCCATTTGTAGATCATAATCCAATGGCTTATCGACGGGAAAGCAATCAAAACCTTATGCCTTATAAGACATATATAACTGATATTGGCGAGATGTGATTTCCTTTATTCTCAAAATACCTGAGTCATCGGGGAGAAAATATCAAAAAAGTAATAACAGCAAAAACATAACAAGATGCCAAGGCAAGAGTACATTGAAAGGTCCTTAGCTAAGAAAATAAAAGGTAAATAATGGAAATATGGCAAGTATTGCTTGCCCAGCATTTTCTTTTGAGCTGAAGAGCTTCATGCGAAATATGGCAAGCATTGTTTGGCCAGCATTTTCGTTTAAGGCCCATTGAGCTTGATGCACTGTTGTGTTTTGTCTTATTACTGTTGCAGACTGCTTCAAGGTATAGTAATATGCTGAGCTTAGCTATAGACCTCTTACTTATCTAAATAAACAAGCTTAGGCGTTTGAATATTTACCTCTAGAGTAGATATAGAGGTCTGTTTGTTCACCTATCTGCACTAAATTTGCAGCAGTTATATCACAGTGAGACATTGGCACAGAGTTCAGAAATGTAGGACGGAATCTTGTATATGTAATTTAACTGATAGAGAGCAGTGTCCCAAGCTAATGTACAGCTACTTCTGTCAAGTAAAATATTGTAACTGCATATAAGCTAACTGGTTTTCAAAATAAATGGGCTGCACGATTTCAAGATGTGGAGGTCAGCTTATCTAGGTGCAGTACAGATATGTAAAGTGCATACAGATATATCTGACCCTTTCACGACAATTCACATGATAACTGACCTCAGTCGTGTTGATATCATAATCACTTCTAGAGTAAATACTTACCACATTACACAACAGAAGCAGAATGGAGGACCCATTCAAGGACACGGTCAAGGATCCCGCACGCTACATTGACATAATGGGCTGAACAATTTCAAAAAGAATTCGTTGATTGTATTGCATGCCACACTATAATACTCCGTCAAGTTAACTAGGTACGAATTCTTGGGGATTCAAGAATCATTCTTATCCAGAATGAAAACTGGCCTTCACGAAACCAGGACAATCCAGTCGTCTTACCTTGACGTCGCCCCTGTCCTGCAGAATCCGGTCGCGCCTAGCATATGCACAGACCCTAAATATGACAAATATATTCTGATGCAATTGCGGGAATTGGGAAGCTGCCAAACTATAATACTCCGTCTAGTCACTAGTTTAAAGGATGCCTATGTAGAGCTATCCTATTATAATGAGCATATGCACAGACCCTATAGTGCAAGAAAAGATAGAAAGATAGGTAGCTGAATATAATATGACAAATATACTCTGATGCAAGTGCCGGAAGAGATTATATAATAACGAAAATGAGACGTTTAACATGCAAATAACGGAATAGCAAGACAATGGAGAATAAATGTAATAAATTCTTTGAATTTTAGAGGCTGCTTTCTAGGTTGCCTCCATTGACATCTGATATGCGTCCACATTTCTCCTCAAGCAGCAACATAAACAAAGCTCATGGATTTGATCCAAGGTATTTGATAATAAATTCTTGAATAATGAGTAATGTGCCAGAGAAGCTTATATGCATCTTCTGATCATTTAGTGTAATTGATCAGGTGGTTAGAATGGTGTAAAAGATTGAGTAGTGTTCATCTCTCATTGCCATTGCAAAGAGGCGAATACATGTCGAAATCAAAGAACGGAGCATCTGCAGCAGTTCAATTGAAATGTATGACAAAGGCTGCTCAGTTTTGCAGGGTACATTGAGCACGGTTCTGGCCAAGAAAAACTGAAATGTTTTGAGAAAATGGACAAGGCGGATATATGACATTCAATTGCACCTTAAGAAATTATGGCGCAATGGGATTCATGCACAAGAGAAGATGTTTGTGTCTCTAAAGCACGGTGCATATTGCTTTACAGATCTTGAGCCTGCAGCGACCTGCTATTGCCGAAAGCTTACCAAAACTGAGGAGTAAGAGGTTCCAAAACTGAGTAGGCGGTAAGAACTGACTTTTTTCAGTCTGTTACCTTCGTGAAATATATGTTTTCCAAATTCTTTTTAACCACCGCATAACTCCAAATGAAACAAGCTAAGTGCACTGAAGAGCATTAGATTTGTGTATGGATCATCTTCATAAACAAGTAGAGATACTGCGTTTTGTTGGGAGACAGAACAAGCTAAGGAAGACATTCTACAAGTACTTCCGGCAACATTCGGTTTGAAAAAAAATCAATCTACAATTGTAAGACATATATTTTTTAAATACCTCTACTATTCTTGAAGAAGCAAGCCGATGTTCTTGAGGAAGCAAGCCGATGTTGGAGAATGCAAAAGGCAGGAGCTGGATGGGACCAGCACCAAAATATTTTAGGGCTGCGTTTCTTAGTGGCGCGGCGACGTTTCCATATGGCAACGAAAAAGCTAATTTTCTGAGCCCTATATTTTCCTAGATAAAAGATCTAATGGTTTAGGATTAACCATGTCAGATTTTGGGACACGTGGATAATCTATCCTCTTAGATAAGAGGCCACGTTCTGAGTTTTTTGAAATTCCGTTTTGCCAATGATGAGAACGAAATTGGGTAGGAGGAGAAAGAATAAGGCTTGTCTCCATCCACTTGCCACTAAGCGAGTGCAAGGCTTGGGAACTCCCTAAGGCTGGATTTACATGCAGCACTCGCCTCCGAGGCCTTATCTTACCCTATGTATACAGGAATGTCCATCTAGTTGACATTCTTGGGATGTCAACCAGGCTGCGGAGCCTGGTTGACATCCCAAGAATGTCAACTAGATGGACATTCATGTAATGTGGACGACACTGACGTGTCATCCTGCATGGCATGCCCTGCCCTGTTACCTGTTGCCTACGAATTTTTTTCTCTTCTTTCTTACCCTGTTTGCGCACGATAATGAGGCGTTGTTGGATTTTTTGGTGGAGCGCCACTGGCACTTGCGATCTGGGAGCTTCATGCTTGTAAGCTTCATCCGGCGCCAGCATTTTTGGACGAATCTTGGAGAAGTTTGCATGTTCTAGAGTTTTTAGGTGATCGCAGCGACTTTATCTTCCATTCTTTGGTCTGCTCGACTTGCTAATCATTCTTTGGAAATATTTTCTTGCAGATCAAACATATAACAGGTATTTTGGACGAATCTTGGAGAAGTTTGCAAGTTTCTAGAATTTTTAGGTGATCCCAACGACTTTATCTTGCATTCTTTGGCGATCTTGAAAATATTTTCTTGCATTCTTTGGGCTGCTCGACTTGCTAATCATTCTTTGGAAATATTTTCTTGCAGATCAAACATATAACATGTATTTTGGACGTCTTGTACATCAAAGATATAATAGGTATTCTGATTTCCAGTTTCCACGTTTCCAATTATAGTGTATTCTGATTTCAAGAATCTAAACTCAGTGCTTTCTCTGGTAGGTCGGGCAAGCTTTCTATCATATTATCTGCTACTTCAACCATTTGCACAGCTTCAGAGCTCTGGAAACTCGGATAGGTTCTGGCGGCACCTACAAATTCTCTTACCAAGTAAATTAGAGTAATTTTCTATGATGTATGCTGCAAGCCCCCTCATATGGTCATGGAATACGATTGGGCTATATTCATCATTTGGATCATAACTAGATAACAGATGATTATTTGCCAAAGTACATAGCACATGAGTTGCTTCCTCATTGAGATCTATTATGCCTAGGGCCTTCCAGCGTATAATGACATCTTTAACGCTGATGCAACCACCTGTTAGAGCCAAATTAAAGAAATAATTTTGGATCTTAGGTTCTAGTGCATCGTAGCTCAGTTTGAGAGACTCATACAACCTTTTTCCATGGTCCTTATTAATTGTGCATGTCCTCTTTAATTGGCCTAAAGCTAGCTCCCAACGAATTAGATCACGTCCACGCATTGCATAACCACAACTATGAGAGCTAGCGGTAGACCATCCAAATGTTTTTCTACCATCTGCTTTGCAATGGCCTTTATTTTCTCGTCCACTGGGCTATTGGATTCGTCATCACTGAATGCATGTTTAGAGAACAATAACAAGCTTTTTCTTCGGCAGAACTGGCCAATACGAATAGCCGCCTTAGTTGCCCCAAATTGATCCAATTGTTCTTTCTGACATGTAGCCACAACAATTTTGCTACTATTGTTCAGAATTTCCATAATTTTTCAGAATATTTCTAGTGTTCAGAATTTGCTAGTGTTCAGAATTGTTCAGAATCTTTCTAGTGTTCAGAATTTTTCAGAATTTTCAGAATTTTCAATATTTCCAGAATTATTCAGACTTTTTCTTTCCAGAACTTCCTTTATACCAGAATATAACTTGTATTTTGTTCTTGGCTTTTGGCAGACTTAAGTGTAGATTTTGGCAAATTTTGGAGGTTGGATCATGGGTTTTCCTATGATTATTCTCTTGTATGTGTTACATTTTGTGTTTGGAGATGCTGAGACTGGTCAGTGGAGGCTTGCAGGCATGGCATCGACTCCAAGCTTTGATCTACACATTTCTGAGGCTCCTGGCAGAGATCCAGTTCTATGTGATATTACTAACTTGCAGGATGAAGACATGTCTTTTGAAGACGAATTTGCTGAAGATGTTGTTACAAAATATCTAAAAGAGGCAGAATCCCGAGGACAATTTAAGGCGGTTATTCCATATGTGGCATCTGAAATTGTGGCATCTGAATGTGATAAAGAGAATTTAGGTAAAAGTTTTAAATATCAACTTTCCCCTTTCTGGTCCCCTGTTTTCACCCTTCCTTTTTGTGGCTTACGTGAGCCTCGTC
>JAANSK020292489.1:0-19971 GCA_011763485.2 Isoetes engelmannii
GTGCATAATGTAACTCTCAAATCTGAATTTATGAGCTTAAGTAACACAGTTAAAAACCCACGTTCATAAACAGCCTTGATTGACCTTAAGATGGCTTCATAACATATCCTAAGCTGGTGCACGCTCTTCTGAGTTAAGGATTTCAGAATTCAAACAGTTCAAACAACCAAAGAGCCTGATAAGCACTATTCAGCACAGGTTATACACATGCTTTATAAGCTCATGTTACATCTTTGCTACAAGCATGGATTACAAATGCTAGGCTTATTCTCCATTGTTAATGTGCAAATAATTTTCCTGCATACCAATGGAAACACAAAGCCAAAACCTGCTCTATTTTTACCTTGATTGATGCAGACAATGCCTATTTTTATTATGATAAACTAGAGAAAAAATCAATCTGCCAAGACAGAGTTGCTAAATCTTTATTTATCTTTTTATTTTTAAACTCAATGGGGAAAAGACATCATGCATCCTTCAAACATATAGCAAATGAAGAAATATGATTTCTGTCATCATTTTTAGCTGTTATAACAGATCCGTCCATGGACGTTTTCTTGCTATAGTCCATGCACACAGCAAAGTAGTCTTTGATTCTAGACTAAGCCATAAAGACATGATAGAGTTCAAGCAAATTACATGCAAACATTAGCAAGGATATAAGTCATTTATGTAATATGAAAAATGCAAGACTTTCTTACAAACAAAGGAATGCTCAGCAGATATATAGAAGCACAGAACTCGAATATTTTCAGTGCACATAATGCAAAGGGAGCATTTCAAAAGAAATTCAATGCTGCCTTTTCATACATAGTATTTTTCCAAAAAGGGGCAAGAGTAATACCCGATTTCTGTGCACTTCAGAAAGCATAGACAAGACAAAGGTCTTAACAACTTAAAATAACAAAGTATTAAGTAGAACAGTGTTCAGTAGAAGCCATAAACGAAATCAAACATGAGTATAGTCTTTGTTCATCCAACAGCCTCCAGAAAGCAAACTGAAACCACATAAAGTTTTGGGAAATAGAACCCTAGTTACTTGGTTGAGGGCAACGTCAAACTGAATTTAAGAATCCAACGAAAAAACTAAAATGATGTGAAATAGCATTTCCTGAGTACTAATCTACGAAGAAAGCACTAACTGGTGATTCAGACAATCTTTGCCTTGCCTTTGTTTCCTGCCAATCAAAAACATGTTATGTGAGCAAAAATTTCAGCAATGCAAGGAATCCAAAAACAACATAATAGGGACCTTTTCTTTGATCAGCCAAAAAATTATCAAATTGCATCATATCATGATCATCAAGCTGGTATCTACCATTGTCCGGGTTGTACGTTAGAGATGATAGTGCTATTACGGAGTCCAATGAGATTGATTGACTATCCGATAGGTCAAAGTTGTACCACACTCTCCTACCTGCTTTATGCTCGTTATATCAAGCCAAATTAAGCTCTATGGAGTATGCGGGTCTGCTAACCAGATCTACTGGCTCTCTAGTTTCTTTTCATGCTCTTTCAAGTTTCTTGCGTATACTAAGTATCCTTCCCAAATACCACACTTGCATCACGTCCTTCTTATTTTGTTCTTTCTTGCTACGGGAATCCATCTCAAAGTAGATGGCACAATCTGACCCAATTCCGAGAGAGGTGGCCACATTTATTAACTTGTTTTATGGGCTTATAATAGAGTGCAACTTGACCTTTGTCAATCTATCTTTGGACAGCCATGGATTACCATTTAGTTGGATGACCAAACTTCCCTTACAAACAGGTTTATTATCAACCATGACATTTCTTTCGATCTTTTTAAGAGAAGGCGTCTCTATCTCGTCGACCATGGAGTCAAAGGTATGCCTTAGCTCTAGTTGTGCCGTAACCTCCTTGGGCATATCACCATTGATAGCTATAATTTCATCATTCTCTTGCTCAAAGATCACATCATCTGACTCATCTCCAATTATGTTTGTATCCAGTTCCTTGAAGTAGTCTTTGTTGAAGAAATTCTCGTGCTTCCAGGGTTTGCTCCACCAAGTTTCCTCTCCGGTTTCCTCACAAATGACTCCTACCTGTGCACATAATTCTTTGGCATGTTGAAGTCCTGCCTTTAATGCATCCACTATCATCTCATCCGTGCCTACAAGTGTGTATTCCGCCTAGATCACACTTTAACTCATTGCCTTCACCATCCGATTTCCTCTCAAGAACTTGCCAAATGTTTTCCTGCTTGGCATGGGTTGCGGGGAATTTCAAGACTCCTTGTGACTGAAATTCAGCCACTCTATTAAGAGCACTCGCACTATCGAGTACATCAGCACCCGTGTATAATCTCTCGTTCCTTACCATTCCACCTATCTTTGAGAAGAAATTCTCACATGCATCTGAGCATGTGGCATCCAAAGGGACAGCAAGCTCCCTACAATAGTCTCTAAAAAAAACTTATGAGTAAGACAACAAAGTGGCACGAAAGCTGAACATCCAAGAAGGTCTCACGACTAATGAAATTTGTCTTCAAAGAATGTTCCTCGTGCCCTGAAATCCATAGTCTCCATAACCTGCAATGTGTCAAATGCAATAAGTAAGAAATAGGTACCATAATTGTAAAGCTAAACAGATGGTAACACGCCTACCTCAGGAAGAAAGACACGGTTGAGGCCACTCTTATCCGGTTCCATAGATCCATGTGAGGAGAAATGAAGATGTCAATATAGAGGGAAACGACATAGAGATAAGTCTCGGTCCCTAAAGTGCGCATTGGAGTGCTATGTTTTGGATCACGTAGCCTCTTCAAGCAATCTTGAACCCTTCGAAAAGCAATCCTCTGGGCAGCCCGCCAATTTTGCCTGTCTCTTCTTTCCACATCACCTATTTGGAGGCCATGCTCACCCTGAAAAGTGTGGAAGACGTGCCACACATCATTAAGAATCACGAGTTCAATACCCAAGTAAAGCCTCCGGGATGCATTGTCAAGGGGATTGATCAATTTCTTCCCATTATGGATGAAATCATGATCATGGAGTCCATGTGTGCTGCTATCTTTGTTCATGGCAGCATTAAACACCCATCCCTCCCATGGAATAATAAAACTTCTTTCCTGTTTCCTTCAAGGAAGTGTAGTCTTCCAATATACAAGCCCTTCTCTGTGCATCTCCACAGAAGAGTGTCCAATTAGTGGACCTAATACACCTCTTAAATGCAAATTCCAGAAATGATCTATTTGGTCCTATTGACATCTGACAGCATTGTGGTCAAAACCTATTGCATGTTAATTGTATGGACAATACGAGCTTGGACAAACGTGCATGCAATGGATTCACAATAAGTACACGGGCATAATGTGCAACCACATTCATCTCAAAAGCATCCAGAACAGTTTTGTAACCCTCCTCACCACAACATGAACTACAAAATCTGTTACACAAGCATGGTCTTCTTTTTTCCCACAAAAACCTACAAGACTATCATCTCTCGCACACCATTAGACAGCCCTCTTGATTACGGTCTCATCTTCGGCCATGATAGTTGGTACATTTCCAGGAATTAAGCCACATCTTGAAACATAACTAGAATAAATATTACCTAGATATACGAATGTCTCCTCGTTTATTCCAGCCTTGTAGCTAAGGGTGTCACCAGTGGGCCGCTTTGTTGTTGCCAAATTTGGACCCCCAAAATTCACGGACAAAAAGTCATGCATCCTCTTCCCTTCCCAAATTTTGATTGTCTCAAACAACTCTTTTGTTGTTTTCTTGTACCGCTTCTTATGGCCAGGCCTCAATATGTTATGTGCAATGTCGGTTAGAAAGTTCCACAATGCAGGTTTGCCTTCAAATTTACCACTAGAATACGCCTCCTAAATATCCATGATGCAAAACTTATGCACATCACCACGTTTCATAGACTCACACAATGTTTCTCGAAGGGATCTCACCTTTACTGACAATGCAAGTGTTCTACTCAGTCTCAATTTCGTTCTCAAGTCTCTATCCTCAATCCTAGTTTCCTTGGCAAGCTTGGACAGTTCAGACTTCATCAAATAGTCAACTCTCATGCGGGATTTAGTGCTTCTCAAGCCTCGCTCTACTTTCTCCTCACTTTGTCTATAAACTTTCATGCGTAAGCCTCTTTCCTTAGGTATGGCGGCGCAGTAGGAACATTGGAAGTTCGAAACATTGTGGCTCCTGCACTCACTCTGGCACATTTGACATGCCTAATTGTTCCTTGAATCTTAATCATTTTGCCATCTACTATGAACTCTTGACACAATTGTGCCTCACAATACCAATTTAGACCCGGCAAATCTTCATCTAGGAATGGCCTCAAATCCCTTGTCTTAGATCCATATTTGTATGTTAGTTGCCAAAAACCCCAACACAAATATCCGAGATGTATGTTCCTGTATATTGTTTTTCATTTAAATTTCAATAAGAACCTATAATGAAATATAGGAAACTACAACATAACAACCTAGCAACAAACAAAGAGCCTACTTACTTGAATCTACTTACAAAGAGCCTACTTACAAAAACCTATACTTACTTGAATCCTCGTTTGGATGGCTTGTCCCAGCTTCATTTGAGTGGTCTACAACATAGCAAACGGGGCCATAAGTCTCTCTACTTTAAATATGAAAGTCAAACACCATACATAATAAAAGATGCCATGAAGATCATGGGCTGAAAATCAGATTTCAGCAAATAGAAAATTCAGTACTACATGTGAAGTTTGAAAAGGGATTTCAGCAAATACAAAACTAAGTTCGTACCTCGTGCAAAAAAAGATAGCATGCTTTTTTGTGAGGAATCCACAACGTCCTTTCGAGGCCTTCCATGCTTGCCTTCTTCATGCATCTCGTTCCTCTCTTTGGTGGTGGCTTTTTTAGCATGTCTCATACTCTTTACATGCTCCTTCATGTTATCAAGTACGTCTCCTCTTGACGGAAAGAGGAGTAAAGCCCTCTTACAAAGGACGCATAGAATGCAAATCTCCTCTTTCTTTGCGTAGCTTCCAAGGGTTTCTTGTACAACTCAAATGTTGGAAGAAAATCAAAGTCGAGTGGTTGATAATCAGTACATTCGGAGGGGATATCTGTTCTATAACGATTGTCTATGTGTGACAAATAATTTTCGTGATATTGTGTTAAGAGAATGCCACAAAGCACCAACAACAGGACACAGGGGTATATTTAATACTCTTGATGTCGTAACTAAACACTTCTATTGGAATTCAATCAAGGCGGATGTGATCACGTTTGTGGAGAGATGTTTAACTTGACAGAAGACAAAGGATTCACAAGCAAAGACTCCTGGGTTGATCATGGCATTGTAATGAAATGTAATGTAATGTATTATTATCACGCCCACTTTGGACCTTGAAGGTCATGGAGCGACAAATATACAATAAATAATATTCACAATTTCAGTACTAGTGAACGATGTAATTCTACAGCTCTAAAACAGTGACCAAGCAACATAGGATCCTTATCGAGCAGTGATAGGAAATCATTGGCCTGTATACAGAACCTGTCGTGTATCTTTTCATATGTAGAAGAGTGTAAGAACACATGGGCTTCATCTTCTGATTACATACCATGCAGTATCTCTCTTCTTTCAGAATATTGGACCATCTGCCCGTTTCCACACGCAACTTATGTGAGCTTGTCCTATACTTTGCTATGGACTGCTTCAAGAATCTCGGAATTTGTGCTTTCAAGTAATTTTGTTCAGAATAGACCAACAACGAATTTACTTCCGAAATATATGTGGACATGCGTGAACCTTAGTTCCCCACAGTTTCTCCGCAGCGCGTGTCTGCACTAAATCTCTGGCCCCAACCTCTGTAGGTGGCCAATGCTGCATAGTTATTCCCCAACGCTCAGCCCATTTTAGCAAATCTTGATACCATCCTGAAGATGTTGATTGTATCATAGCTATCTTAGATAACCGCCCATCTGATTGGTAGCGAATCATATTGACAAAGTTTAATGCCTGATAGAGAGCTTCTGCTTCAAGAGGAAACATGCCAACCTCTGCTAGTAGAATTGCAAAGGGAATCTGCTGTTTAGCTCCCAATTCTTCGCGAAGAAATTGTATCAGATCGGGATTCAAAGTTCTGTGGTAAGTTTTGACATGCTTTGTTTACAAGGCTTGGAACAAAGTTGCAATTTTTTAACTGCTTTTCATCCTCAAACGGATGGCCAAACTCACAGAACGTTATTGTCTATGTTACGGAGTTACGTTCATGAACATGTAGGAGAATGGGAAAATCATCTACATATGGTGCAATTTGCTTACAATATGGCAACACATTCTGCAACAAAGTTGGCGCCTTTTCAAATTATTCAAGGTCGGCTTCCACCAGCACCAATAACTAAAGGTGTGATGGAAGCGGACAAGGTGGTCCATGATATGGATCAGGTTTAAAAAGAAGTTCGTGCATCAATAAAGGAAGCTCAAGAAAAGTTCACTATTGTTGCGAATCGGAAAAGACGAGAAATACAATATGAGGTAGATGATTGGGTGTTTCTGCGTATCATTAAAGAGCGAAGGGCTCGGCCTTCAAAGGAAGAAGCATAAGTTATTAACAATGAACTATGGTCCATTCGGAATAATTGAGAAGATTAGTAGTAATGCATATAGACTTGAACTTCTGTCACAGTGGAAAATACATAATGTATTCAGCATTGAGTACTTGCGACTGTTCAAGGGAATTAACCCACAAATATTGCTTGTGGAAGCAGAACCGGTATTGGAACCGGAATTCGAGGAGGCTGGTGTGGCAAGGTGATCTGTATGATCAATCTGAGTTAAAGCTGTGTGCTCTTAGAAGGCACCAGTATTTGAAAAATGTGCACAATTATGATATTAGGATGATGAATGCCCTAGTATGCCGTATAGATTGGGAGTCATGACCCCAATCATACATTGTCCCCTTGTTCTAAGTTCACGGAACTTGGGGACTTGTGTGGTCGTTATAACTGAGGTCAGTTGTCTTTTACCCTGGTGGGCTGTTATGATTCTGAGGTAGAATCTGTAGCAGTCGCTTGGTGAGGCCTTTTAGGGTGCAGCCATAATAACCATAAAGGGTAGAAGATCCATATAAGGAGGGAGCCTTATATGCTAAGCGCCTTTCTGAAAGGTCTTGGAAGAAAAGGGAAAAAGGGAGCTAGTAATATTAATAGAGGAGAAGGGCGTCCAATGGGGATTATTGGGTCTCCAATCTCTCAAGCTTTGTGCGAGGATCATCCCCAGCTGTAGCCTTCTCTGAAGCTAGTTCCCAGCTCGATGGGAAACTCAGATTCGTCTAAGTTCATAGGTTGGGTGGCGAGTCCTACCCTTTTCCTTGCAGTCTCTATAGTCCTTGTGTGGACTTAACCTAATTCCACTTGCTATTCGTAACGCTTGGCCTCTGGAAAATGTTTAGTTTAGTTACCAACAGCTCCACAAAGCTTATGATAAAGATAAACTTTTTGTTGAAGGAATTGCATACCAAGTCTTAATTCCTGTAGCAGTAGCCACCTGATTATTAGACTGCTATAATGAATTGGGCTGCAAATGCCACTGTATAATCCCTGCTCTAGCTAGAACATTGTTTTTGTGATGAGGCAATGACATGATACAGAGCATATCATTAGAACACACATGGATTTCGAAGTTTCTAGAGGAGGCTTTAGCCAAAAACGAAATTACAATACTAGAGGGCAATCAGAGGATGCAATATTCATTTGGATTACAATAGTAAATTGCTGGATAATCGAGCAGGGTTTGGCCAAAGAGGCACATAGAGAATGTCCGAAATAAATTCAGAAACATGGTTGTATCTATCCATAAAGAAAGATGGATAACTAACTATGTTTGAATATGTTTGAATAACTAACTATGCTGGACGATTGTACATCTGTAGATTCACAAACATATGACTATGAGAGCTGTAAGGTTTGAAATCTAACAGATCAAGCACTGTTTTGGATTTTATCATTTATCTGTGACTGACCGTACTTATGATGGCTGACCATACTTATGATGGCGAGCAAACTTCTGTAGTTCAGCTAAGACCAGTGTACTTCAGGCTCTTAAAATAATAATTAAGTTCAGTTCTCTTAATGCATGAGTAAATAGGGAGCAGATTCTGACCTGTTGATCTATTAACTAGTTAGATGCATACCAAAGATTAGTGTACATTCAGTTATCATGCTATCTTACATTGAATTTGCAGACTCTGCTTTTGCCACTTACGAAATAATATGATTCCATTTGCTAGTTAGGAAACATGATTCTATATTAGTGAGCAGAAGTGTGCACCTATGTGTTGGACAACATATATACATGGTAACACGCTGAGGACTTAATCTCTTAATATATGTGACTGAAACAGACGCTGAGGACTTAATCTCTTAATATATGTGACTGAAACAGACGTGGCAGATAGACATGCATGGACATGCATGTCCCTGTACTTCAACTGCTCCTTGTCATAGTCACAATGATACTCTGTACAGGTAGCCACCTGATTATTAGACTGCTATAATGAATTGGGCTGCAAATGCCACTGTATAATCCCTGCTCTAGCTAGAACAATGTTTCTAGAGGAGGCTTTAGCAAAAGACGAAATTACAATCCTAGAGGGCAATCAGAGGATGCAATATTCATTTGGATTACAATAGTAAACTACTGAAAAATAGAGCAGGATTTGGCCAACGATGCTCATGACTTCGACACTTACTACACAATTAAGAAGTGCAGAACTGACAATAATATATGTGCCACAGCCATAATCAATGATGCTGGCATGGATCAATCTTCCTTCTTCCAAAAAAGAGAGAGTAGCACATACATCTAAAATGCTACTAAAAGTATTACAGTCTGGTTAATATGTTTGAGCTGAAAATATTAAACATGAAGAGCCTCAGTTCCATTGCCATTCTGAGAAGACGCTGCAATCATTGCATTCCACAAGATTGCATATGGTTGCTGGGCCTCATTAAATGAATTTGCTACCTCAACTAACATCCCAACTTTGCCATACATACTCAACAAGGCAGTTGCAACCATCACATCAGATGAAAGCCATTATGAAAGCCATTGCCAATAGCACAGGCATGAACTAGCACACCTCCTGAAATCTCGATTAAAGCAGCCCGTGCATTTACTACACTACCAAATGTCAAATTATTAGCCTTGGTTCCTTCAATTAAATTTAGAAGCATGGTCGTATCTATCTGTAAAGAATGATGGATGCATATATGACCGGAGGCTTTATTACTAAGAGAGATATATTTGCATACGAATTGAGCACTATTGTGGTGGACTGGCATAACTTGTGCATTAACTCATTGTTTGAATAACTAACTATGCTGGACAGTTGTACATTTGTAGACTCACAAACATACGATAGCTGCAAAGTTTGAAATCTAACAGATCAAGCACTGCTTTCGATTTTATCATTTTTCTGTGACTGACCATACTCATGCTGGCAGTAACACACCCACATAATGCTGAGGGCTTAATCTGTTATCATATGTGTATTAAAAAAAACGTGGCAGATAGACATGCATATACATGCATATACATGCATGGCCCTGTACTTCAACTGCTCCTTGTTGCTCCTTGTCACAGCCACAAGGATACTCTGTACAGGTTCACTAAGTACATGTTCACCAAATACATGAATTGACAGACATATTTGTAGATGGACTATAACGCATTATGCTTGAATAGAGAATGATAGGTGTAGAAGTGACAGTCTATGCACAGACTACATAATGAACTACACAATGAACTGCTAAATGATAGAGCAGGGTATGGGTTCATGTATATCACTGGAACATACATAGATTGCATATCCCAATAACATACGAATTTTATAAACAAACAAGGACAAGTTATCACAGACCGCATCTTTTCCATAGAGGTAGGCATGGGCTCTAGTTAGCCAAGACCAACTTAATCTAGGCTACCATGTATTTAAACTCTGTCCTAAGCCATCTAACGCCCATGGAGATCTTGGATCAATGCACTGCATTTTCCGCCTACGTCGCATACTTCGAATAAAGATATCCATTGATTTGCACTAGTCTATATTATGAAATCGAGCAGGTCTGTTAAGAGGTGGATCAAGGATCACTAAAGCTGTGATCAAGAGAGCACAATAGACGAAGGTTAGCGAGATATATTAAAATGTATTTGCTCAAGTGGGGAAATACATGGAAAAGTGTGCGATAAAATCCTAGGAACATAGTAACCAACCCATTTCGAATTGAAGAATTTTCAGCTTGACATTTCAGGTTTAGGACTCGAGGAAATTTAGAGCAAAGCACCAGAAATTATTATTATTTACTTCCCCTTTTTTTGTTGTCAGCAAGTCTAGAGTGGATCATATATGCAGATAGCAATTGCCAATTCTTTATTGTTAATGTACAACTATACAAGGAAGATCTATCGCAATGGACCGAAATATTTACACAATTCCTCCGAACGACATCTTTGCCCCGATTTGAGGGAGAATTTCAAAACTCGATGCATGGATGATGGATAGGAGACTGTTGATGGATGCAAAAGAGAAGCAAGCATTTCCACCCCATCAACAAGGTCTGGTCCAGCATAACTGAAATACCTGGGCTCACATATATAGACATTGCGCAGTTCAAACGCTGGAAGTGACCAAAACCCAGGTTGGCTTGCCAATTTCTCCACCTATAGTGAAACGTATTTACTATAAGATCAAGCTTAAAAACTCATCAATCAAAATGAAAACCTGAGTGTTAACAACATTCCATCATAAAGGCCATACCTCTAGTAAGGTATGCTCCACAGAGCAACCACAAGGTGATAAAATAAGAACCTCAGGTGGATAGCATGTAACACGTTGCCATTGCAAGATCTCCATTACGCACCCTGGTTTTTGTAGTCCGTCATAACCACCAGCAAGAGCTTCCATTTCTGGAATCCAACGACCTCCTCGAACCAAAAGGTCTAGGCCTTCAAGAAGCAGAACCCGAGGCCGCGTTTCAGCAGCAACAGTGCCACTGATTCTCTGGAGGCGCTGCTGTAGAGAATTTACTAGCAGGCAGGCTTCTTGGTAAAGACCCACAAGATCCCCCAAATCCAAGATAGAAGTCCATACTTCAGAAAGCTGGAACGTTACAAGACAATGCTTAGAACATGCTACCAGAATTAACCATAAAAGATGACAGTGTTACCATGTAAAAGTTCATCTCAAAGACCTCGACATCTTTTCCATAAACAAGACCTGCTCGAGCCAAAGCCTCAGTAATCATCTTGCTATTAATCTCACATACTGTGCACATAGACTGCAAAAATTCGGGCCAACATACAATCAATCCAGGAAGAGAAATGATGTATAGTCTTATCATCACTACACCTGAAAATTCTCAAAATCTTAATCTTCACTTATTTTCAAAGTAGTTATTCACATCAGCCTGATGAGCACTGGGAGTATTTTCAAAGTTAAATTTAAGAAAAGAAACCTTGCTTACCATGACTACAAAATCTGGCTTTGATCTACAGAGCCAAGGACAATCCAGCTTGAATGTCTTTTCTTGCTTTTACAAGGAAAAGCACTGCAGTAAGAAAGGAATCTATTACAATATAATGAACTTAATAACTAGTATAAAGTCAAACTATTGCATGAAAATTCTTATACCAGAGTCAAATTGCTACTGGGGATCCTGCATGCCTGAACAAACATGAGAGGAGTAGGTTAGTAATTGCTTTATGATTTTGTGAAGCATGAGACAATTCTTACAATGTGGCGACCACTACAAATGCCAACTGGTTTGTCACACAAATCTGTTATACCAATAAGACGATTTCCAACACCTATGTAGACATAATATTAAAACCTTTAAACCATCAATTTTCAATAAGTGTAAGAAGTAATAAGAGACCTACCAAGTTCAACAAGAACTTCTGTGACTGGGGGGGATAATGACACAATTTTTCTCGGGGTTACTCGATTCCTCTGTGCAGATCCTCTTCAAAAAATTTCTGATGGGCTAACAGGAAACTTATACTGTGTCGGCTGGTCATCACTGGCAGCAGATAGCCTCCTCTCATTGGAAGTAAAGGAAACTTATCAAACTGAGAATTTGCTAGAATTTCTTCCAAGTTATTGTGCTTATTTCAGACTTTGGGACTAATCTCAGTCCTGCATCAAACAGAAGCCCATTTGGTATGCTGCCAAAAGAAGAGTTTTCCTTCTCAACAATCCTGAGTTCATCAAACTTGTCTATGTTGCTATGCCTTCTATAATGTTGAGTATTTTTGTCTAGACATGGAGATAAGGATCCATCGATCCCATCAAAATTGTTGGCATCTGTTCATCTGGCTTCGTCATCCTGATCAATGATCTTGACAAGGCCATTATAGATTAAAGATCATCTTTCCCTGTATTCTCCACCAATTGCAAACTGTGAGATCTATCCAACGCCTTGTCTATGTTTCTATGCCTTCTACAATGTTGAGTATTTTTATCTAGACATGGAGATAAGGATCCAACGATCCCATCAAAATTGTTGGCATCTGTTCATTTGGCTTCGTCATCCTGATCAATGACCTTGACACGGCCATTATAGATTCGAGATCATCTTTTCCTGTATTATCCACCAATTGCAAACTGTGAGATCTATCCAACGCCTTGTCAGGATTGATAGTAACAATAGACGTACCATCACCTTCATATGGAAGTAATTCCTGGCATTCGGCCAGGGCTGCACTAACTGCTGCAGCAGCTGCTGCTGCTTCAAGCCCAGATTCTGCCACTGCAGCAGCTGATGCAGCAGCCACTGTTGCTGCTTTCATTGTATTCCTTCTGGACAGTAAACATCAAAGAGAATCAAGCAGACATTTGGCAAGGGTACCATTCAATGTAGACATATGCATTTGTGAGTGTGCAACCATTTCTCAGAGCATGAACCCAAATATCTCTTGTTTCTCAAACAAACGGACATGATGAAAATGTGAGATGTTGACTACCTGCAGCGGTCAATAATAGCATGCACAGATCCTATGTTGCTGCCAAAATGGAGGTGCACAAAAGTCGCCATTGTATTTCCCTGCATATACCCCTCCAGCTCCTCAACTGAAGATGAAGACTCCAGCTTAACAATGAAGCTGCATAAGAAAAAGCACTATAAGCCTAACAAGTTATTAACAACAAGATAGGCAAGATATATCACATCCAGTTGCTTTGCATGGGCTTGTTTAGTTGTAATAGACAATATAAATCGAACATGCCTAATAGGCACCACAAGTAAACTAGCAATGTAACTAGGTACCCCTTGGAGCAGATGCGCATGCTCTCACTGTTCTTCCAAAAAAATTCACTGAAGTTGTAAACATATTCTGACATTTCTGCCAAAAGAGTGTTGTACCTTTATGTATCCTGTATGAAGCACTTTCTGAACTCGTGTCCAGAAAGGAAATATGCTGCACATGGGAAAGCACTGTCCATCTCCCTCCTAAGCACGTCAAGATTAATTCAGAGGGCAACAGTCAGTGCCGAAAAGAAACCCACCACGTTGTAACATCAAAATAACACCTTTCATGCACAAACTGCAACGTTTTATATCACTGCATTGACCTTGAAAGAGCAAGACTTATGCAGTGTTTTGAACATACCCGATTTCAGTCTTCTCCAAAGAAATAAACACTGGCCTGACAGTATCTTCTTGCCATACTAAATGCCGACCAAATGAGATCTGTTTGAAACACTACCTAAAGGAATGAAGACCAAATGAGATCTGTTTGGAGCACTACCTGAAGAAATAATGACCACATGAGATATGTTGGGAGCACTACTTGAAGAAATGAATCCTGCCAAATAACATCTTTGCCACGGGAAGATATGTCAAAAAGTTCCCAAATGCCAAATGGTCGCCAAATGCCAAAAATCCTCGACGATGCGAGCCCTCGACGAAATTCAAAATCTGTATATTGGACTTAAAAAAACAGAGAATCTAATGAAAAGGCTTGAAGAGAAGATTATAGACTCGTAGAATAGTGGAAATCCAGAAAAAAGCACTTCCCACTTGAATCGTGGAGCGAGACTGCTGCAAGGTGAACCCAATCGATTTGGATGCGTGAATAACTTCCAACACTACTCATGGACAGGTTGGAATTTCCCTGAATTTCGATGACCCTGGATCAAATCCAACGATTCCAAGGGCTTCTACATGCACAAAAATCCTATATGGCAGCAACATGGACACACTGAAATTGCTTCAAAGTGTCCACTCGTTTGTGCAAACGTGCAAAAAAAGAAAACACTATTTTAGCCACGTAATAAACGGGAGCTCATGTTTTGCACCTCCATTTTAGACGCATGCCAGCAATATGTACCTGATTTTCCAATCGCTTGATTGAAGAACCTGGCTATGGCGTAGGAAGCGCGGGAAAGGGGCTCCAAGGGTTTCCTCGTGCAGCCTTTAGTGATCCATCTTCAAAAAAATGGACAAGACTCTACCATATTCTTCCTTGTAGAGATTTTGAGAGCTTTGATTCGAAGTAAGAATCAAACATTAGCACCAGAACAGAGGTCTCCAAAATGGATTGAAGAAAGAACTGGTCGCCATGTTTCATAATTTTGAGCTCCTGTTGTATTACGTCATGTTGTTCATTCTGCCCTCCCATTCCTCCCACGTAATGGGAGGGCAGGGTAACATAGTACTTAACAGCCAGGGCCTAAAACTACTTAATCTCAAATTGGTCATGAGACTAGGGATTCTAGTAAAGTAGAAGATTGCGGAAACATAGCCTGAGCAGCCTAAAATCTTCATAATATTGCTACAAACACATTTCAAGATCCAATGAAGTATAAACAGCCTTAGAGAATTTGGAAATCACTTTCGAGTGTAAATAAAGGAACAAAGCAACACGTTGTCATTTTGAAAAGTAAACTATCAAAATTTTGAAGCTGCCAGCTCATTCTGTCTTGAATTTGAACGATGGCAGATATTTACATTTGATTAGCATATGAACCTGCACGAAACATTACATTTGAAACCCACCACCAGGTGCTACAATTTGCAAAGATCTTGATACACACTCTTGAGATTATAATATTTCTGGCATGTTCTGTTCACCTGGCACTCTGCAGAATTCAAACATTTTAACTTCCAATATAGGACTGAGACTACTGATTGCTTAAATATATGGTATAATACGTACTTGTGTTCTGATGGATTTGGTAGAGCTTCATAGACAATAGTAGTTACCTTATCCCTTTTTATCTGCATAATCAGAAATAATAATTTAACAGTTAATTATGAAACCTAAACTAGCTTGTGTTTCATTTATCGGTAATCTATAGTACCTGTGTTGCTTCACCCTTCAGTCCAATGTAATGAATACGTGTAGTATTAGCACCAAAATTCTCCGGAAAATGCAAGGTCAGATTTGCAATGCCTTGAAAACGTGCATATCTGAAAACTCCAGAAATTAGCAAAGGAAACATCAAGTCTTTGCTTTAAATGAGAAAACGTTAGAAATTTATCACCTTGTTTGATATTCAAGGTCTCCATTCGAGTTCTCAACAAGCTCCCACTCCTGCACTTACCATATTCCGCCGAGTTAGTGGCATTACAAAAGAATTCCTAGCATGTTATCAATGATAAACACCCTTCAAACTCATCAAGTAGCTAGTTTTTATGTTCAGAGTCACAACAAACTATCATCCACGCTTCTAAGTCACAACAAACTATCATCCACGCTTCTAAAGGCCACTAAGTTAGAAAGTTACAATGGATGTGATTTCATATCAAACTATGACAGGGGCAGATAAAGGATAGTCCTGAGACGAGACTGCCCACCAGACATAGAGATTACTTGTGGTGATTAAGAAGGAAATAAAAGGCATGCAACATGAAAGCTGTAGGCATTATTTATGTTGTATGATATGTGTGATTGTTCAAGGGATCAACACCCAGTGAAAACTTATATCACCTGAACAGGGGAAAGCTCCCGAACATCTGAAAAATCAATATCCTCGCGATTTATATACCTGCAAAAAAATGTACATTGTGAACAGCCAATTTATGCCCCACTAGTTTAAATTTTCTAAATGCCATGCCCAAATCCTTTGGTGTCTTATTTGTCAAAATCCCCATGCCTGGGTATGCCATATAGTCAATAGTGATAGTGACAACATATAACAAACTTTGTATATTTCTCTTGCTCCAATTATTTCTAATTTGTGCAACTTTTCTAGGTTGCACATTTCTAGGTTAAACATATGTAACGTCCAAAGAAAAAAATCATGAATCTCTCAATGAGCAGGAGTTTGGTTCTTACGCACGCATTTTTGCTGGACTTGATCCTCCTGTCTCCCCAATTACAGAGATGCTTTTAATCTTCACATCACATGTAAACCTAATTGCAAATACAATGGTATCCACGTAAATACAATGGTATCCACGTAAATTACAAAATGAGATCCTAAAAATCAATATGGCCAAGACTTTCTAATTATACATGATATACATAATTTGAAACACCTACGATATAAAGACAAGGAGTTCCACATCGTCGTTGTTGCTCTCCAAACATCCCTGCTAAATGCAAGAAGGAAATTAAGGTGTATAGTATCAAGTCACTTGACTGAATATCACGAGAGACTAGTAAACAGCATCACTTACATCACTTTCAATGTTTCGAAAAACTATACCACTTACAGATGAATGAGAAAGGCGTTGATCCCAACTTTTGAAAACTGATTTGACACTTCCTTCAACAGCCTCATTTAGGGCCCACACCTGTTATAAGAAAGAAAATATGAATAAAAAAAAACTTATTTTCAATCCAGTAGATATATATATAAACGGTATGTCAGAATAATTAGGACCAAGGAAACACATCAAACGAAATGAAAGGAATGCCATTGGAAAAGTGATCACTAAATGTAAATTGCTTAACAGACGAAATGAAAGGAATGCCATTGAAAAGTGAAAGGAATGCCATTGGAAAAGTGATCACTAAATGTAAATTGCTTGAGCCCGATCCTTCCAAATTATTGTGCGCAATGTTTTTACAAGATATTTATAAAAAACAAACAGGACTACCTGTTATCTTGTCTAAGCTGAGTCCGGTTGAGTTTTATATATATCATGAAAGAATGGTATAACAAATACTCCGCACAGTATTGATTGAGGGATGAACCAGCTATCATATTATATGGTACATTCAATGCGTGCAATACCATAAAGATCGATATAAAATATGCTATGCTATGAAGCAAAAAAAGGAGCAAAGCGCGATAAAAGCTTTATTGCAGTCTTGACACCGACTTCTTATTCGAAGAGGCAAAATGGCGCTGGATTGTGCGAAATCAGTTTATCGACCAAAATGAGGAAAAATGAGCAGAAAGCGTACCCTTGGGAGATCGATATGTTGGTAGAGGGACCATTCTGTGGAACAGTCGTGCTCTGCACAATCGTGGTCGTGCTTACAAGTCGCCATAGCCTGCTTTACTCCGGCAATACTACAGTCTTCTCAGGAGAAAAAAGGTACCAGTCCCTTTTCCAATGCCACATTGCCACCAAATACCTGTAGACGTCCTTTTATTTTTGCTTTTATTTTTGGGAAACGCCATTGATGTTCCAAGAAATTCCCAGAAGCCACCTGTAATTTTATTGGTGTTTTTTTGGTTGCCACGTAGGGGTAACCCTTTGTTTCAGTAGGGGAGTCGTCCATGGAAGGCCAAGATGCAATTTGATGGTATATTTTAGAGAATCTTTTCAAAAATAGTGATATTCGGTGGTTGAGATTGGATGTGCATCCCAGAGGGTCCAGGGACACTTCGACGGTTCAGATTGAATATTCAGAGTTGCAGGTAAGATCTGATGGTGGAGACGCCATCGGAGCTTTTGTGCGTCGACCAGGGGCAGCGGGCGGCGGCGGATGCGGAAGCGGGAGCAGAGGAATCGTGGAAACCTGGAGCTTTTCTGCCTTCACATCTTCTTCAATCCGATTCAGAAAAGGGGGATTCTGTCTTGGAAGAGATACCCCAACCTTCCGATGAGCTTTTTCGCTGTGCAGAATACTTGCGAGGTTATGTGCCTGGTGAATTTGAGGACGAAGATGGAGATTGGGCTACTGATTTTATCATAGCGGATCCATTCCTGAAGAAATTTCCAGCAAGGTATGTGCATGAGGAAGGATCTAGTTTTTTTAGTTCTTCTAGACATTTGATTTCGAATTCGGAAGAAGATTGTAGGAGAGAATGTGGCGCCAGCAGAGGCCCCGAATTAGAAAACCAGACTTGTTCTTGTATAAAGGATCCGTTGATTGAACCTGCTAGGTTTTTTTGTAACCTTTGTTGTCGGCATCACCCTTTGAGCTTGGCATACCCGCAGCTAAGTTGTTTCTGCCTCTTTTGTAAACCTTGCCTTCGGCTTCATACATCATCAATATTTTCGACTTCTATTAAGATACATAATGGCTTTTGTCGTTGCTGTATTGACGAGTTGGGTTGCATTATGAACCCTCTTGATTGTTGGGTAATCTCCACAGACGCAAAACAGATGGGCAATGCACTTTCATCAGGCTATGGAGGTATTATAGACAAGCACCTCCAGAGAGTAAACCCTGATAATGATGATGATGAGGGCCCTTTTTCTGAGGAAGAAGACATTGCTATTGTTGTAAGAACTAAAGCAAATAACAGTGCTTTGTTAGACGCTATCATCTGTCCAACTCCATTTTGTAGCGGAAGTATCTCTCTTTCAGAGGCCCAGCATCTTGTACCTGTGTATTTCAAGAAGTGGGAAGAAGTTGCGAACCTAACATTATTTGAGAGTAAGGATTGTTTGCTGAAATGTCCTGGCTGTAGTGTTATGATAGAAAAGGTTGCACAGGAACTACCTCTTGGTATGGCCTTGTCTGGTGTTCCAGAAATTGATAGGACTGCACCATTCACGGAGTTTGATAACGAGGGTAAGCCCCTTTCTCGATCAGCCATGTGTCACAGGGCAGTGAACAGGTTTAGTTGTGCACTTTGCTCCTTGGAGTTTTGTGGGGTTTGTTTGCAATCTCCATATCATTTAGGAAAAACGTGCCAAGACATTGAGGAAGAAAGAAATGCTACGAGATGCATTTATTGTCAAGAGAGATTACCTTTAGGGGACTGTAACTTAAAGACAAGATCTGTAAAGGATTTGCGAAGTGAGTTGGAGAAGTAGGGCGTAGATACCAGTTGGTGTGTAGAGAAGGCAAACAGCACAAAAATTAGTAACAGTGGTTTGCACTGAAAAGGAATGTAGAAAACGACTTAGGGGAGCATGCACACGGACCTTGTCATGTGGACACCATTGTGGAGGTGTACGGTGTGAAAGACATCGCTTACCTTGCCTAGAGGTATTGTTACTCGAGCTATTATGCTGCAATAATGATATGCTTGTTTGCCTTGATGCCATAGAAGTACATAGGTTGTCATACAAAAATTTTATGTTTGAAGAATTTCTTCCGAGCCTGATGACCCATTCTCTCTCTTTGAGAGAATCTATGGTAGTAGCTCTAAAATTTAAGAGATTCATTCTTCTGTAGAAAATATGCATATTAACTTACATTGTGAGTGCAAGTTTTCTGATTGGATTCTTTGAAGATCCTTTTTTACAGTAATTGTGAAAAGAGTGCTTACCAATGCTTTATTCAATGCAGGATGAATGTCGTCCAAGCGCGTCTTGTACAGATGGCCAAGCTTTCCTTCAATCAGCAGATGACTTTTGTACGTTTTGTTATGTGGAGGCCCTCCGATCTGCCCCGTCCATACAACTTCAGTGTGGACATGTAGTACATTTTCACTGTGCCAAACAAAAAATTGACAATGGTTTTCCAGGCCCTGAAATCAGTTTTGGGTATCTGAAGTGCCCCCAGTGCCCAGAGATTGTCTCACAAAGATCTTGAAAAATATATGAGAAAGCACTTAGCATTGTTGGAGCTGGTAAATACCTAAACAATTCTA
>JAANSK020292490.1:0-10409 GCA_011763485.2 Isoetes engelmannii
AAATAACTTGTGCACGCCCCATGAGGGTATGGTCCGATGCCAAGAATACAAGGCATCTATGACGACTTGTATAGTGATGTCACCGTAGAATGTACGCATACATGGCATATATTTACGGGGAACGTCACAACTTCCAACTTCCATGAGCAATAGGATGACCATCCTGCCTCAAACTGCACCCAAAGCCATACCATTTACATCCACACATAACAAGTAAGGTAGTCCAAACTTTGGCAAAAGCAGAACGGGAGGATTAACCACGACATCCTGGCAAGTGAACTGATGAGTATGATTCCAATGGAAAAGAGCATCTTTGTGAAGCAACAAATGAAGATCTGAAGCTAAGCGAGCAAAATTTTGTACATACTTCCTATTGTAACTGCATAAGCCCAGAAATGAACGTAATGCAGCAACCGAAGCAGGTACCGGTCACTCCACAATTGCTTGTACCTTCCTGGGATCCACTTTAAGACCCTCAGCGCAAACAATATGGCCCAAATATTCAATTTTCTATTGAAAAAAGACACTTTTCTTAGGAACAAGTGTAATAGACTCCTCCCTCAGTCAACGGAAGACCTCTTGCAAATGCAAATAATAGTTTTCCTTGGACTTACTGAAAACTATTTTGTCATCAAGGAAAATGATGACATAAGTTCCATGCACATCTTCAAATATACGCCCCATTAGCCTCACAAAAGAGGCTGGCGCATTTGTAAGTCCAAATGGCATGACCAAAAACTCATAATGTCCAAATGTTGTCTGAAACACAGTCTTATGAACATCTTCGGGCACAACCTTAAGTTGCGAATACCCGGACTTAAGATCAAGACGACTAAAAACTATGGCACGTTGGAGTTGATCAAACAAATCATCCGCCCTTGGGATAGGGAACCTTTTTTTATGGTGATCTTATTCAAAGTGTGATAATCTATACACATGCGCCAGGAACCATCTTTTTTCTTGACCAACAAGACTGGAGCACCAAAAAGTGAAAAACTATGGCGGATCAATTCAGCTTAAAGTAACTCATGAAGTTGGCGCCTAATCTCCTCTTGTTGGCCATGCATTCTCCCCGATAAGGAGCTTGATTAGATGGTACTTTCCCAGGAAGAAGATCAATCATGTGGTCCTCGGCATGTTGGAGAGGCAAAGCTTGGAGAATGTCATTTGAAAAGAGATCATCACGATATTGCAAAAATATAGTTTGACACTCATTCAAGGAAGAGGGATTAGACTTAGGACGCTGAACCACCAATTACACAGAATGAGATTTTATTGCCAAACATTTAAACTATAGAACTATTGGAATGGGGCTAGAATAATTTTTTTAAGCAAGTTTAAAGCTCTCATTCCCGCTAGACAATGCTAACCCAAGGGCACCAGAAACCCAATCAACTAAAGGTTTACACCCTTAACACCCATTCCCTAGTGACAACGAAAGCATCTAATTTAGAGATCACCAAAGACACACTAGAGAGACTGCCCTGGAAGATGTTTTTGATCTAAGAAATAACTTAGCCAACCCAAAACCCAAATCTTCTACCTAGCCATGGAAATAAGGATTCTATATTGTGTCTTCCATTACGAAGAGTCTAATGCCGAAACCCCATTCTCATGCGACTCCTTGTCCCATTGTTCATTAGAATATACATATATATTATGTTATATGTCTCAAAGGGAGCATCCAAGAAAACATAAGTGTCTTTGCTGTGGGGAGATAGTCCAAAAATTGGAACAATCAACATCTGCAACACCTTAAGCATGGGCATTTTGGGTGTACTTCATAAACCATAAAATACGGTATAAAGTACTACAACCAATATGCCCCTTTGTAATTGACACGTGCTCTTTTTGGCTTTTGATGCAATAAATGCCCCCTTTGCCATTAAAGGAGACACGTGACCTTCTTGCATTTTAAGGCAACAAAGGTCCCCTTTGCCACTAAAGGGAACCGGTGCCCTTATTGCCTTTTTATGCAATAAAGGCCCTTTTTGTTGACAACCTTTTCTTGCATTTACTCATAACTTTTATCTTTTTGCCTTTATGTCATGACTCTTTCATGGCATACTTGTTCTAGAGTTCTTGATGTCTTCTAAATAAATCATGACGTAGAGTTGTCTATGGCTAAGGCTAGAAGAGCATATTAGTCTATCTGTGGCCTTCTCTACATCGACATCAACAACATGCCTTAGATTATTGTCTTCTTAAAGATATCTCCACAAGGTCATGAACCAAGGGACACATTTTAAACACTTTATAAGACAAAAATCGCATGACTTTATATCCATAGCTCCATGCTTGCCAAGGTCATAACCCAAGCTACAAAGCATAGTCTAGCCATAGGAGAATCATACTCTTTGTGTAGAACATAAGTTACGATCCTCAAAACCATGAGCACTTGTTAACATTTGCTTGGAGTTGCTTGCGGAAGCATAAATTCCATCTAATGGATCAAAACACAAGCAAAAAATCTGGAACTTTGGTGGAGATGGAAAAAAACAACATTCGCCCATCGAAACCTGATGCTCTGATACCACTAAAATGAACACGTGACGTGGCAAACTATTTCTCCACCTAACCACGAGCTCACAGTCAAAACACAACTGTGATTGAACTCTCCCTCGAGCAACTATATAGCTTGCACACCCTTTGCCACTAAAGGACCGTATCCCCCCTTTGGACCAAAGGTCCAATGGTCCATGATCCCCCTTTGGCCCAAAGGCCCATGTGGCCCAAAAAGGCTCTAAGCCTTTGCTACGTCTTTGGCGTAGATCAAGCTGGTACCGGTCAGGCCTAAGCATGGCCTGTGACTACTGATAAAACATGGGATCACCAGGCTTAGGCTCAAGGTAGGAGCATTGAGACAAGGCATCCGGCTTCTCTTGAAGAGGTCACGGACGTTACTTGAGTATGCCACCGCACCTACAGATGGTTGAGCACTCGAGCAGACTGATAATATTCTAGATTCTGATGATCTGTATAGACTGTGCCCTTACGAAGGGATCATTCGAAAAAAATCTCCGCTCCTCCAAAGAATCAACTATTACCAACAACTCCTTGTCATAAATTGGACAGTTTATCTTGGCAGCATGGAACTTCCGCGAGTGATAGGCAATCGGATGTAATTCATGGTCATCCCCCTCCCGTGACAGAATTCCACCGAGAGCAAAATCAGACACATCGGCTTCGACAACATTTGGGCGTGAAGGATCCGCATGAGCAAGAACTGTTGCCGTAGTAAAAACATGCTTTAGGGTCACAAAAGCAGTTTCTGCTTCCACACTCCATTTGAATGGCACATCCTTTGACGTGGGACATGTCAAAGGAAGGACAATCTCCGAATAATCCCGAATGGAACGTCGATAGAAGTTGGAAAACCCAAGGAAACACTGAATATTTTGGACAGAAGAAGGTGTTTGTCAATCCAAACCAGTGCTGACCTTTTTGGGATCCATAGAGACTCCATGAGGAGTGACACGGTAACCAAAAAACTCCATAGAGTCCTGATCAAACTGGCACTTAAGTTTGACATATAGCCCATGCTCGCGAAGCTTCTAGAGGACCTACAGAACTTGCCTCTCATGTTCTTCGAGAGTCTTCGAATAAATCCGAATATCATCCAAATAGATGATAACAAAAATATCCAAGAACTCCTAGAAGACATCATTGGCCATATGCTGAAACATCGCCGGAGCATTGGTGAGTCCAAACGACATAACTGTATACTCAAAATGGTTGTATCGCATACAAAATGCCATCTTCCACTCATCGCCCTCACCAATCCGGATAAGATTGTAGGCAATCTGGAGATCAATCTTCGTAAAATAGCGCGCACCTTGGATTTGCTCAATAATTCTGGGATCAAAGGAAGCGGATACAGATTTGGCACTGTAATTCTATTGAGGCCATGATAACCAACGGCTAGATGCATGGAATCATCCTTCTTTTTGACGAAGAAGATAGGTGCTCCAGCAAGGGGTTGCGATTGCTGAATGAAGCCAGTAGCTAGATTCTCTTCAATATAATCCCGCAAAACCTTCAACTCAGCGAGAGATAGGCTATATATAGGACCATATGGTGGCATCGTCTCGGGCTGCAAGTCAATAGGACAATCATATGGACGATGCTTTGGAAGCTTGCTGGCCTTGACTTTGTCAAACATATAAGAAAAATCGCCATATTTATCTAGGAGCATTGGAGTAGATTTTACTAGTGCAGAGTAGTCGACGGATGAATCTGGATTGCAAATACTGAACTTGGAGATCTTACTTTCCAGATTTGATAAATTCACAAAAAGAAATCTTTGAACTACGGAACTAAGGACGTGAAGAAACCTCCACAGAAACAGGATCTCGGACAGGGGCAGGAGTTGGAGCAGGAGCTGGAGCAGGAACAGGAATTGGAGCTGGCGTTGGAGCTGGAACATGAATAGGAGCAGGAATAGAGACTGCATCAGGACATGGAACAGAGACAGGAACTGGAGTATGAACGAGCGCAAAATCAGAGGCCCACGATACTATACGAGCTGGTATAGATGTTAATGCAGAGGCAAGAATTACAGATGAACTGGGATTAAGGCAAGAGTCACCAAATCGAAATGATCTAGAGCATCAGTCAATCTGTGGGTCATGCAATTCAAGCCAAGGAAGACCCAGGACCACTGGCACATGTGGGCTGGCGATAAGATACAAGGAACTGCTGTAGGAATCCCTCGAACAGAACCTACATGGGTGCAGTACATTCTGTCACTGCGCCCGAGGAGATCTCACGTCCATCAATCACCCCGACAGAACTAGAATGCTCTACTCTGCTTCTAGGAATGACATGCTTAGTAGTGAACACGCTATCCATAAAGCTAGCACTTGCATCAGTATCGAGTTGTGTCAATGCATCTGATATGGTCTATGGGGTATGGGATAAAACTTGGAACGGTTGGGGCCCATTGGATAATGATTTCCTTGAAATATCCGCCCTTTTGGGGTGTTGGTTAAAACTATTAGGGGTAGTCCTTATCAATTTAGTATCAGAGCCAAGGTTCAATTCCTCGTGGCAACATTGGTGTGTTCCATATGCTTGAGGGCAATCATCTCGAGGAGGGGGAGGAATTGATATGGTCTATGGGGTATGGGATAAATCCTGGAAAGGTTGGGGCCCATTGGATAACAATTTCCTTGAAGGATCCGCCCTTTTGGGGTGTTGGTTAAGGCTACTAGGGGTAGTCCTTATCGGCATCTAACTTCGTGGCCTTTGACTCTAATGATATAGAGATAAAGAACTCCTTACTGACCTTATCTAATGGAATATACCCTTTATTATGTGTGGAAGGAGTCTGCGAAATAGCGGCCAGCCGTCCAGAGACTCCTACTACTCGGACCGACTCCTAAAGTTTTCTGACTGATTTGGGTGCTTCATGGGACATCTACGAGCAATATGTCCAGCCCGTCTGCAATGAAAACATTAATTAGCTTCTTTTCGGCACTATTTTTCAGCAGTAGACAAGGGCCCTCGAACCACACGATCAATCTGCATGGGCACGGGACCTAGATCAGAAGTGCCAGATGGAGCAGAGACTGGTGCTATAGGTGCTTTTGAGAAAAAAGTCTGATGATGTCTTCTTGCCTGCACTCAAATAGGTGATTGTCACAACGAATTGCAAATCTGATAGCTTTTTCCAGCATTTTGGGGTCCTCCATAGACAACAACATATCTTTGACATCTTCGTAGAGCCCTCTCCGTAAACCCCGGGGGGGGGGGGTGCACATCTTGAAGACCCCCCTCCTACATGTGCGTGTACGGGAGGGGGTCTAATTTGGGGGTAATCCCTACGACGTACGGATTGCATAAGGGTGAATTTTTCTTAACATATGTTAGGGGGTAGGCCCAATGGTCTCTCTCCCCCCCCCCCCCGGCCCCATACGTATACGTCCGGGGGGGGTGTGTGCAGAAAAATATATTCGAAAACTTTTCAAACAAAAAAAAGTTAAGAAATCCGAGGTTTCTCCTCTGATGGTCCTCTGTTCTTCGAGGTCGTTGTGGACGTCTCATTTTTGTATCTGTAAGTTGCCTCATCTTGGCGATTCCATCTATAGCTGCTCCAATCTGCCGAAGGTGCTACAAGATGTAAGGTTGCATCCTTATATAATATTTAAAACCAGGGGACTGAATCAGGGATTGAATGCATTGTTACAACCATATAGATCTATTCTAAGGTGACTGAATCCGTGCTATGGAGGCAATTTATGGAGCTTGACGGAGGAAGGTGCTTCTGGGTCTTATGAATCGATTCTTCCATTGACATTTGAGGGGTTTGCAATTTATGGAGCTTGGAGATTCATCTGGATCTATCTTCGTGTGGCAATGGTGTTGTCTACAAATTCGTTTGGGAAAAATCGCAAAGGAGTGGTTTGTCTTCCAAAACCAGTTCGGTTCTGGACGTTCTAGGCATAGCAGTTCTGTTGTTGAAGCTAGAATCATGAGAATATTTTTTTCCAGGTTAGAAAAGACTTCCATTTTTTTGTTGATTTAATTAGAGCTCGTCCTTATCTTTATGCAAATCGGTATGGATTGTATGCTCCACTTCAGTGTTTGCACTGTTTAAACTAGCATAGGTCCCATGTGATTGTGCCATCCCGAAGCTAAAGATATGGTTATTTGATGTTGGTTTTATCTTGGAAGTTTCGTTTGCCCTCTTACTACTCATTGATTGATCGTAGAGCTATACTGTGTCCTCTCTTTTATCATATTGATATCTTTGGAAATGACATGTTCCCTTTGTGTATATGCAAAGGTTGAGGTTGTAGAGTGTAGAGGACACTTTTGAATGAGTTGAATCTATTTTTGCACCTTCTTTTTGCCCTTTGGCCCACATGAGTTGAACATTCATTTGATAGCTGCTATGTAGTACAACTATGTACATTGCCTCATTTGGCTATGCTTTTATATTCTGCTTCGTTTTGCATTTTAGACTTATTATTAAATGGTCCTTGCAGATTTGTATTTTGGTTCATGGCAGAACATTTCAGATGTTTGCATTAAATGGTCCTTGCAGATTTGTATTTTGGTTCACGGCAAGGACTATGAGGTACTTCTGATTCTTTTCGTCTCCTTTACCTTTCTACGATCATGTAATATACCTTTGTTAATCTCCACAAGTAACTTTGGGGTTACTCTATGGCTAAATTATATTGGAGACATGTTTCTTCGGTTTTACCACCTGTTTTGTTTTTCTTTTTTGTTACTTAGGATTAGTGCTCTTACCTCTATCTTGCTTATAAGATGTTCTTTTGTCTGTCATCTATTTGCTCTCTCTCTACTGCCTGCTTTGCCTTTTTATAGGAAACTCTTGAAAGAAGAGCATTCATTGCTATCTTTGAAAGGTTAATTCTCCATGTTTTCCGAACAAATGGTGCTATAGAAAAGGACTTATTTGCTTTGATATTAGCAAAGGTGAGAGCTGGGGTTGTTTTTGAATGACATGTGTTGTTTTTTCCTTTGTAATATTTGTAATACAAAATTACGGTTGTGATTTAATTTGAGAGCTTGATGTAGCTGTCATGTGCGAGTGCTTGTTATGGCATAATATCATCTAGCTCTATACACTAGTTGTGCGTTATGATGGATGTGTAATGCCAAAAAGTTTTGAATCCAGATTTGATCAAGGGACCTTGGGCAAATGAGCTATGAGCATATTTCATTCAATCTAGATTCAATTGGGCATGGTTGTTCTGTCCTATGTTCACAATCTCTCCTTCTTTTCCAGGAGATGATAGAATTGTAGTTGTTGTTAATAAACATGGGGCCAAATTGGTCCTGTCATTGCACAGATTTACCTGGAAGAATTATAAAGCAATGTTGAGAAATGTATTCCTTATCTTGTTCATTTGATTTGTAATGCTCTCTTGGTATTATGTTTATGATGATTCTTTTGCAGTTGGCAAAACCACCTAAACCCCAACATAAATCGAGAAGCATGAACTTAACAGGAAGATCTTGCATTAATTTATGCACATCCTATTCATGGAAGCGAATGGTCAAAATTTGCAAAAGTTCTACCTGAAAGGTGCTTGTCTAACTTGATTACTTTGGTTTCCATTTTTGAGATGTTTCTTTTTCTTCACTACAATATGTTGGACATAGGGTGGATAACTCCATGAAGAATCATTGAAATAGTGCTATGAAAAAAAGGCAGATCCAGCTATGGTAAATGACCCATAAAATTGAGAGCATTAAGCTGCAGCAAGACCCACCGAAACTTGGAGCTGGGCCAGAATGATAGCTTGCCAATATTTACTTCTAAGATGATTTGAAGCAATCCCTATATTTAGTGGTGGCCCGAATGGTACTGACTCAAGCTTTAACATAGTGTCATTTTATTCATTAGTCACATCGATTTGACATATTGGTTGCATTAATTTATTGCAGATCTGGAAGAGGGAAATGCAGATGAACAGTCTTGTGCTCTTTCAGATGTCGCAGTAAGTGATATGAGTATTGGAGATTAATTATAACAATGCATTGCAGTATCCTCAAAGCTTTGCATATTTGCTTAGATATGGAAGAGTGGATTTTTTCATCCAGGCGTAGCTAGACTTTTTGAGTGATTCCGCTTCCTCATTGTCCAAACTCATTTCGTCTCCTGCTGGGACCGGGGCATATGTCAGGTATACATCAGATCATGTCAATATGCAAATATCTTCAGCATTTTCGTGAACAACAATATGTTTGTTCAAGTTTTTAACTTGTGAATGCCATCTTTCAGGCTTGTATACAAGAGTATGAAGCATAGACCTGTGCTGAATGGAGCTTAATCTAGGTCATCTATGGTGTTTTTTATAGCCCCTGGTGAAGATGTTGCTAGAACGCAGATGCCATATCCAAAATACATATAGGTGAATCCCCTGGGATTGTACCATTGAAAATAGATAGCCACTGGAATTTAAAGATAAGGTGAAGTCGCGAAAGAAAGGGGCCATAAATAATATTATTGCTAGTAGTTATAGTTATATGAACGAAATTATGGTTCAATGAACGAAAAAGATAATCCAATTATCAGATTCAATATCGTGTGGTAGTTTCAATACTATGATGCTCCAGTGGGCTTTATGTGCTGGCCTTAGGTAAAAAAATGACATCGTAAAGGAAAACAACCTAAAATATTTTACTAAATAAATGTCAACAATTCTTTTCTAAGTGCACCCATGTGAACTTGTAGCCTCATGCACACCTGTATAAAGACTTAACCTGTTTTGTTTCTATAGCTATGAGATTTTATTACGTACTTTAATCTCGAAGTGTTAGCAGATTTACCTTGTAGAGCTGGGGCCATTATATACATGTGGTACATGTGCTCAAGTTTGTACAAGACAACATAAGGTCAATCAGCTTCAACGGTGAATGTCATGCATTGCTATCCTAGGGGTGATTACTTGTTGCTCATACAAGATAGCTTAAACAATTCGTGTAGCCCTTATGACCATAGAAGAAACTGCAAAAGTTCATCCCACTAGGTGGTTTTAAAACTCCCATCTTTTATATTATTTTAAAGACCATCTTGGGCACTTTGGATCCACAAGCAGGAGTAAGAGTGTCTCATCATGGTTGAACCAGGGGGAGTGGACAATGGCTTGGACTTAAGGTGCGTTAATCTCATACTGCCCTAGCACCAATGTTCCAATGTGGACTTGTGTATATAAGGACTTAAAAAATTCCTTTAGCATTGAAATGCATTACATATCTTGGTCTCAAAGTTACCATGCAGAAAAGGGCCATTATGCGTGTCTTTTTAAAATAACTCTAATTGTTATGCCTTGCTACTCTCGAAATCTCTATAGGCTATTCTACCCAAGATTCTACCATGTGCTAGACCATGTATTAACTCTCATCTTAAGGTTCAAGAACTGACAAGCTCATCTCTGGCAAGCTAATCGTAGGCTCTGATGTCCTCAATCTAGAGCTAGAGGCTGACTCATAAGAAGCAATCCGTTCGTTGAGCTCTTTATTATCCAATTGCAACTGTTGACACAATTGCACCAGCAGTTGGACCTCCTCTAACAAGGATGGAATCTCCTCCATAGTAACAAAAGTACCGAATATGGACGAAACAATGCTAAGGATCAGAGCAGACAAGAACCGATAAGGGATTCCGGTTCAAACTTTCATGAACCTATGCAAAGAACAAGGAAAATACGTGAAAAATATAAAAGAAATACGTGAACAATCGGCAAGAATCTGATATTTGCTCAAGAAATCAGAAATACAATGGCCCAAAAGCGAGCATGAACACAAGACAGATGCTTATGAGGCTCAAAACTGGCGTTGAACCGAAATGGTTTGACAAGAATGAGGCTCCTCTATATATATGTATACCAACGGTCCAGATCGTGCCACTCCAATGGATGAGATCTTGCCAA
>JAANSK020292501.1:0-10407 GCA_011763485.2 Isoetes engelmannii
TCAAGCATCTGGCTGTGACATTGAGGTTCTCGACTCGCGAGACGAGAAATTCGATTGCACAAACTTAAGTTAGACAAGATTTTTAAACGTCCCTGGGCGCTGCCACAGGGCGCAGAATTAGACACAAAAATATTCGAACGTCCCTGGGGGTCGAAAAATGCCCCTCGAAAAAAAAATTGGGAATGAATATGTCCCATTTTTTACAAATGCAACTTTCATGCTTTGTACCAAGCACGTGGAGACTGTTTCAGTCCATACACTGCTCTTTTTAACCTCCAGACTTTATCTTCTGTCTCTTCAAATCTAGCAGGGGGGTCTCATATAAATCTTCTCTTCAAGTTCAGCATTTAGAAAAGTTGTACTCATGTCCATGTGGTGTACTTCAAGGTTTAAGAAATTTGCCAATGCCAACAACATTCTTATGCTCGCCATTTTCACTATTGGAGAGTAAGTATCATTGTAATCAATTCCTTTTTTGTTCTGAGAAGCCTTGAGCCACTAATCTAGCTTTGAACTTCTTTTCTCCATTTGGCAATTCTTTTATCTCGCCTAAAATTTTTTACTGGACTGATTTCAAAATCAATCTGATCCGAATCCCTTGTTCATGATCTGCTTGGGCGTGTAGAATATGGATCTGCAGTAGAGACTGTAATAAAGTGTTCGACAATGGCCTGAAGATGAGCACCAAATTGGTCTCAGTGCTAGAATTGGGTACTTTTCTCAACCGCTCCACTTCTTCAAGAAGATGTTGAAAGAGAAGTTGGGGCCAGTCGATGTGGGAATCGGAATGAATGGCGACCATAGGCGTATTATAATATAACTTATTGAGCTGAGTGTTTTTGATTGGATGCCCATAGAACTGGCGCCAAAGAAACTTAACAGAAGAATCATAAGGTTTGGCAAAAGTGATGAGCCTGACCTTAGTGGCTGCATACGAAGAGACACCATAGATGGTAGCATCATACTTGAGAATATCCGATGTCATTACTAAGAGCAGCAGGATGCTGAGGGAGATCAAAAATTTGTGCAAGATGATCATGCGTGAGGGGAATTGGTTTCACATCAACAGATGTTTGATAACCTCCTTCGACCTGTATCAGATGGGCTACGAACTGTAAGAGTTGCACTGGATTTGGAATAGGCAGTTTTGTCGTAGCTGTGACGACCATACGAATATTGGCCAATACGGTCGTCACACGGATATGTACATGGATGACACGTCGCGCCATCTCCGCCGTTGGGGTGGCACGATCTTGACCGACAGTGCGGGTATATATAGCGTAGCCTCTTTCTTGGCGAACCATTCCGGTTCAACACCACTCCTGAGCCTTCTAGTGCTCGTCCCTATTTTGTGTTCCTATCCGCCTTCGGGCCATTGTATTCTCCTCTGTCTAATAAATTCTTTACCAAATTTGGCGTACTTGCTTGAGTATTTGTACATATTTTCCGTGTTTTTCGGGTAGGCTCGTGACAGTTTGAACCGGAATCCCATTACTGGTTCTGGTCTGCTCGGAGCTCGTCAGCGGGTCAGCTTGGGAAGATCGCACCTGCGCCTGCTTGGACAGCTTTGGAAGATCGCAGCTGCGACTTCTCTGATCAAGTAAGTGTTCTCTCGCTCGGGTCCTTAACCGCCATCAGGCACGATGGCATACTCAAGTGATGTCGCATATAGATTTTGTGATCAAGTACTGCCATGTACCATTTCAAGGAAAGTCAGATGTCTTGTCTCGGCATTCCTGCCTCGAGCCAAAGCCAAGAGACCCTGCTTTTGATCAACAGTCACAGGTTGTTCTAGGGCCTGATCGTTTCCAGCTACTGGCCATCACCTTGTTTGAGAGGCCCCAGGATTTCGCCCTGTGGGAGGCAGTTCAGATGGCTCTTCCTCCGACCCATTGGCTCATGATGTTGTCTCTCATCTTGGCCTTGCTCCTCAGGATCGCAGGGGTAATCCCCTCGAGCAAACACGGTCAGACTATGAGAGATTTGAAGTTCGAGGAGCTCGTGTTCCGTGATGGACTTCTGTATGTTCCTGATGGTGCTCCCAGACACCAAGCCTGCAGTCTTGTCACAATTCTCCTCTTGCCGACCACTTTGGAATTGCCAAGACTTTGGAACTCATTGCCCGAGATTATTGGTGGCCAGAACTTCGACGAACAGTTGAGACCTTTGCACCCTCCTGTGATACTTGTTGCCGGGCGAAGACTCCCAAGCACCTTCCACATGGTCTGCTTCAGCCTTTGCCAGTCCCAAGTGGCCCATGGAAGAGCATCTTAGTGGATTTCATCGTCGAGCTCCCACCCTCTCAGGGTCATGACGCCATCCTGGTAGTTGTTTACAGTTTTTCCAAGATGACACACTTTTATACCATGTAGCACCTCCATCACCAGTGAAGGTATAGCTGACCTCTTGCTTCGGGAAGTTGTTCGTCTCCATGGCCTGCCCGATACCATTATCAGTGATCGCGGGCCCTAGTTTGTTACCGATTTTTGGAAGCGGCTCCTATAGCTCTTGCACGTGGAACATTCCCTCTCTTCGAGACATCATTCTGAGACTAATGAGCAAGTGGAACCCACCAACCAAACCCTTGAGCAATACCTGTCGTGCTTCATCAATTATCCGCAGGATGACTGAGTCAATTGGCTTCCTCTGGCTGAATTTACTTACAATAATTCAGTCCATGCTTCCAACGGGAAGACACCATTCTTTGTGATTTTCGGCACCCATCCTCGCTGGTCACTGCCCCAGGATCGGATTCAGTTAACCCCAGTGCCGAGGACCGACTTGCGAAGCTCCGCCAACTCCAGGATGACCTCCAGGAATACCTTCTCCATGCCCAAGACCAGTACTACCATCATGCGGACCATCATCGCTAAGACGCTCCACATTTTGCAGTTGGGGATCTTGTTTGGCTCCTGCGTCGCTATCTGCCCACATCGCGCCCTTGTGATAAGTTGGATTATCACCACCTGGATCCGTATAAAATCACTGCACAAGTAGGGAATGCTGCCTTCCAGTTAGAGCTCCCGTCTTTAGTTCGGCTCCACCCAATATTCCATGTTTCCCTACAGGAACCTTATACAACAAATTCTTTTCCAGATCGCGTACCTCCACCTCCACCACCTGTTTAGATTGATGATCATGAGGAATTTGAGGTCTGTGAAATCCTGGCCTCCAAGTTCTTACGGCGTCGCCTCTATTATTTGGTTGTCTGGGAAAGATACCACCAAGTGATAGAACCTGGGAACCTGCTGACAATGTGGCGAATGCTCCTGATAAAATTGTCGAGTTCCACAGGCGTTACCCAGACAAGCCAAGTCTCAGTACTCCGGCTCCTGTCCGACCCACTCGATGCCGTCATAGGAGGGGGATGGTGTGACGACCATACGAATATTGGCCAATACGGTCGTCACGCCGATATCGTGCATGGATGACACCTCACGCCATCTCGGCCGTTGGAGTGGCACGATCTAGACCGACAGTGCGAGTATATATAGCGGAGCCTCTTTCTTGGTGAACCATTCCGATTCAACACCAGTCCTGAGCCTTCTAGGTGCTCTTCCCTATTTTGTGTTCCTGTCCGCCTTCGGGCCATTGTATTCTCCTCTGTATAATTAAGTCTTTGCCAAGTTTGGCATACTTGCTTGAGTATTTGTGCATATTTTTCGTGTTTTTGGGGTAGGCTCGTGACATTAGCAAAATTATGAAGGTCGACATTGGTAGCGACGACTTGATCTTGTGCTAGGAGAGCCATACTAGAGGCACTGGAGAAGTGAAGAGAAGAAAAAGCAGTAGCATCCGAAGGAGCATCAGTGAAAGTGGTGAAGCGGGATGATGAAGCCATGGTAGAGAACTGTGGTGCTAGAACAGGAGGACCAAAAGAACTTGAAGAAGAAAAGCGTAAAGATGGTAGGGCTTGCGCCTGTTCACAGGGGCCTTCTTATAGATCAGAGGGGAAACGAATCATGACCCTTGAATGTGCCAGGTGTCTGAATCCTGGGGAAGACATTCAAAGTTGCATTCCTTAGTGAAGTCCCAGAGCACCCTTTCCAAGGAACGGAGGGGATGACCTGCCAGATGATCTCGGCAGTACTTACACGGATGTGATCCTGCATCTCCGTTACTCCTCCAATGAGGGGTATATCATCATCCGTGCCACTGCTGCTCCACATGTGGAGGAGCATCTGGGTAGACTAGAGTAGGTGATGTAATAAAAGGCCAAGTGCCCATTTTGATATGTAATTTTGTGAGAACTGTGATCAATATATGGTGTCTTGGTGTTAAGTTTGTTGTTCTTGTTCTGTAACTGAGTCTAAATGTGGATTATCAGCTATATGAAATGATTCTAACCAAAATCCATTAACCAGAGATGGAATAGGGGTGCCATCTAACTCTGCGAGCTGGAATACACTAGGCCGAACCACATGAACAACCTTGTAGGGTCCAAGCCAACGAAATTTGAGTTTGCTTGGAAGATTTTTGTACTGAGAATCATAAAGAAGGACAAGATTGCCTTGCTTGAACTATTTCTTCTTAACCTTGTCATCATGCCAGGTTTTTCTTAACTGATTTTCAACCAGAACTCGAAGATAAGCTATGTGAAGTTCATCCAACTGTTGGAGCTGGTAAACTCGTTCTTTAAAGCAGCAGGTGGATCGTGCATGGGGGCTACCAGGAAACAAAGAGTTGGTAGCACATATTCAAATGCATGAGAGCCTTTTGGCAATAAACTAGCCTAAAAGGAGTTTGGCCAGTGGCAATCTTATAGGTAGTATTATAGGCCCATACTTCCACGGGAAACGTGCCAGTCAACAAATACTGTTGATAGTTATGAAACCAATGTGGTGGCTGTGATCAGGAAAAGTTGAGCATTAGGAAAAGTAGTTCTACCTCAGTTGCTATATTGGGATAAGTGTTTTTTTGACTTGAAGGTTGTGGAGGAACTGGGTTCTGCCATGCGCTGTTGAGCGCGTGTAGTAGCATGCATGTTGGCGAATGTGCGACCTTTCGCAGCTTGCATAAGTTTGAGAATGCTTTCACGGACCTTATGCATGACGCGTGGCATCAATTTCTCCAAATTTGGAGCAAAATGCACAGGCTTGGTAGGTGGAACCACATTGATGGCAAATGCCTATTGTGTATCCTGAGGAACCAAGGCATAAGGGCGTGGACCCTGTGCTAGACATGAAACAATACCAACCCAATTTGAAGACTGTAGAGGTGGATTGAGAGCATTATAAACTTATTCCTAAGCCTGTTGATCCAAAGGGGCCTGGGACTGAGCCAGTTGAGGCTGTTGTTGCCGAGGTAGAGCTTGTGGGGGTCGATTGAACTGAGGGCATGGCCTTTGTTTTCCATTGGCGACCGAAAGTTGGTATGATGTAAGTCGAACAGACGTGGTCTAGTTTGTACCAGGAAGCTGGACCTGTACTTGAGGGAGCTGTGGACACATGTAGTGTGACCGCATTCCTGACAATGATAGCACTGAGCTTTAGCAGGATCAAAGGGCTGACGTGATGACTGACCACGTAGTTTTTGATTCTGTTGAGGTTGCTGATACTGCTAGGGCATGGTTTGATCCTAAAAGACCATCTTCTGCTAGAAGGGCGTAGGATGGGCACGCGTGCATTCCTCTGTAGCGTGATTGGCCATGTTGCATCTTTTACAGAAGGATGGACCAGCCTTAATGTTTGCAAATATAGCACCAAATTTGGTTGCACTGCTGTTAGATGGCCTGCTATGGTTGCACAAAATTTTGTGGAAACAAGACTGGTTGCATGAAGGGAGGTTCTGAGAGAGGAACACCATGAGATGACACTTTGACTGAGTGATTGACTAGTGCAGTGGCCTACTCCAGTGAAGCAGACCGCATGTATTTAGTCATCAGTCAAATAGATGGGGGCAAACCTTGGAGAAACCAAACAAGGATCTAACTTTTGGTAGGATACTCCTTGAGTATACTGAGCAGAATAAGCATGCGGTCAGTAAAATCTCATGCAGACTCAGTAGGTTGCTGTCATAGATCATTGAGTTCCTTTAGAAGTTGTTGTTCGTCTGCAAAAGAGCCATAATGCTCTAAGAAAGCAGTCTTCACGTCATTCCAATTTTGTTAGCAGTCGCTCTTATTTGTCATGAGCCATTGATGTGGTGCTCTACACAACGTGGTAGATAAGATATAGAACTTTATCTGAGGTTGAGCATGTCCATTAAGTGTAAAGAGCTTCAAATTCTTCCATACGAGCTTTCGAGCTTTGCTCAGGCATGGATTTGCCTTTAGCACTACCAAAAATGGGATAGTTGAGTTTACGATTTAGACCTACAACAGGAGCAGTAGAAACAATAGAAACAACTAGAGGACCGGACGCATAAGTTGTGGTTCTTAAAGGCACTTGATTGGACAAAGGGACATGTTGGTATTTCGAAGGGCCTGCACTAGATACTTGTGGCAGGGAGGCAAAAAAACTGGGGAAATGGAAAACCCCGCAGGCCAGAAAAAAGTTGGAAGTTTAGAATCAGCAAGCTGGCTAATTGGATGTTCATCTTCATCCAGAGCAACACCCCCACATTATAAACATTGAGTGGTGGATTAAAGGATGATGAAGTTTGAAAAGTAGAAACGTACTCCGGGCCAAAAGAAACCTGGGGATAGCTTATAACATATTGTGGCGAAGTCTGTGACGGAAGGGGAGTCCGCAACGGCAGAATGTGAATATAAGTGCTCTCTGGTGTTTGAAAATACTGTGGAGTACGATGAGGCGACTGTGGTTGAGAGTAGTAGTGACAATGCGGTGGAGAAGATGGTCGTGGAGAAGCCCTTGGTGTAGGGGGTGCCAAACGAGCACGTGATCTATGGCCGCCTTCAATCTCATAGTCGGTACGAAAGGGATCTCGAAAAGCATCCCTGCATGCTTACGATCTAGGCGAGCAATAGCTTGCTCGAGAAGTTCTTCTTGGGTGAAAGACTTAACTGGCATCCTGGAGAAAGAGAACTTACACCCGACAATCGGCGATAGTGTTTGATGTTTGGATCCAGGATCTCTTGCAAGATAACCCATTGTGAGGACCATTGTGAGGACCCTAGAGCCTAAAAGGAAGACCCTGTGTCACGTGGGATTTTTGCAGAAGCAAACAAAGATGAAAACTGAACAAAATAGAACATAATCAAGAGAAACAATGGACAAACACTGAATCTCTTGATACTACCAATTGTGATACAAAAGAGGATCTTGCACAAGGCTGAGACCGAAAACAAGAGAATAGCAAATCTTGTCTAACCTTCTAGCCTAAAACATCTGTTATATATAGTACAACTATAGTACAGCGACCTTGGGCTCATAATAGAAGTTGGCTAACGGCTCCATAATTTCTACTAACGACAGGATAATCTCCATAACTTTTGGGAATAGCGCCATGAAGGTCATGAATCTCTCCACGGTAGCATGGTGCTACCCACTCTCTCTCATCTCTTCCTCTTCGTGGTCTTGGGCGTGCCTCCTGACTTGGGCATGGCTGCTGACGTGCCTTCTGCGTGTTTTCCCATTTCCTTGTCCCTAGGGCTTTTGTCCTGTTTGTATCTCAAGAATAGTCCTGTGCGTGGTGACACAGGACTAACATCCACCACTTACAAACATAGGCGCAATGTATTGATATTGCTACACCTGCATAAGGACTCACAAAAGACTTGATAAAACACATAATCCTCATTTTAAGAGATGGAATATGATAACACAGAAGAAGCACCTACCATATGATGCACTGACAACTCCTCCTACCCATACAATGCAAGTGCCTGAAATATATAAGTCCATTTCCTCTCATTTTAGCCCAGATCATATATACTACTTCCCTGTATTTTCTATCCCAGATCTTTTCTAACCCTATATTTAGATCTTTCCTTGAAGCTAACACTTTTTTCTTCTATGCAAATCATTGCATGTAAGCCTAGATCATTGCATATAAGGTTGCAACGTATTTTCTACTTTTGAAGTCTTCTTATTTTGAAGGTTAGTATTTCAACTATTGCAAAGTTTTAAAGACATTCGTTTTCTAGTTCGAACCTGCACTTTCCTCTGCGTTTATGCATTAAGTATATACAAGTTGTGAATCGATTATTGTTTGTCGTTGTCTCTAATTCCTTCTCCCTTACCAACTCAATTTTAACAACTTGTCTTGGAGATTGTGATAATTCCACTTCATTCATGCCATGTTTATCATCACTTGGTTAATATACACTTCCAGTTGCTTTACCTTACCACCTACTAGTTTCAAAATGTATTGTTGCTTGTTTGTAAGGAAGGAAGTATATTTTAACGTCTACGGAGGCCAAAGGCCTATGAGAGGTACATGCCTTTTACAGATCACACAAAAAACCCAAATCCAACAACAAAAAGTAGACAATGCAACTGTACAATGCACCCCTACTGCCGGGATGAAAAAACCCCCACGTGGGAGGAAAAACCCTAACAGCTTCCCAGTTCTTACCAAGTACTAGTTTCAAATGTATTACTTGTTTGTAAGGAGACAAACTTTATAGTCCTCCTTACCACCAATTACTAGTTTCGAATGCATTAGTTGTTTGTAAGGAGACAAACTTTCTAGTCTTCCCTTACCAATCAAGTGGAGATTGTGACATTTTTCTTGCATTTTTTAAATTGCTGTCGAATTGTTGTTTAAATTGTAATGGGCTTCTTTATCAATCTTGTTGGATGCCAGAAAGTATGCAATCAAGATGTGTTTGAAATCGAGTTTCTATATAGGCATTACCTAGATGTCGAAACGATTAGTGGCTTCCAATAAGGAGGGTTTTCAAGAGTCCAAAACTTAAAGGTTTCCTACCAGTCAGGTTGTTAGCGAAGGTGTGCCTATGAATGGGCTGAACTAGACAGAGCTAGGTTTGAAACCTCATACAAAAGAAAGGCATAGCTATTTCTCAACGCTCACATCGTTACCTTCTGGTAGATTCTTTTGTCTTTTTGCATAACAGTTGTTGGTCACTTTTGTTCTCTTCTAGAATAGTTCCCGCTGATATCAGGTCGCACACGTCTGTAGGAGACCTTGTTCATGAGAATGGGGTAAGGCTGGCATTCAACGATGAACTTGCCATGCTTCTCGGGTTTCAGGTCCCATCCCAAAAAAAAAAGTTTTTTTGTGTTGGTGTCACCTTAGTACCTCATAAGGGAATCCCTAGTGTTAGAATCTTCAACGAGGGCCCTAATAACACTGAAACACTAGCAAACGATATACCAACTTATGTCAATATCACATTATACCCCACGACATTGTTCCATTCAAAATATATGGCCATAAATAAAGTGAACTTAAAGTTCTTATTATTATCACAACAACTACATACATGTTCCAATCATTCTAAAAGTGATAGCATATATGTATGCGGTTATATGCGGTTGTGACAGGACGAAGCTTATCAAGTAAAGATGCTTACACATGGTAGAGAACGATCCTTAAGTTGTAACTAACTTATGATAGCATAGTATATTTGCTTTTCATCCACACAAGGCATTCTCTAGTTTGGATAAAAAACTTATCCAATTCTCCAAGCCTGTGTTTTTCAAGAATTGGCTCTACACTTGGAATTAAAAATTACATAGTTAATCTTGAATGGTTATGACCTGATGTTGACTTATTTATTTATTTATTTATTATTTATTTATTTATTTATTTATTTATTTATTTATTTTTTATACGGATGAGATGCCTTTACCAATATAGGAACTAAAAATAACTATAAGACGCCTTTGCCACCTTCTTTTTTCTTTTACATAAATTCTTCTTAATCTGTTGCTTTCTACTTGAAGCATTGTGTAATAGATTTTGAAGTACAATAATGTGATTTGAACATACAGTCCTGAAGCAATTGCAGTTATTGAAAAGCTAATAGTTTGATGTTGAAGATATCTACTATAACTTCCTTGTTCAAATAAAGTTGTCCAAAACCACAGCTTATATTTAGAAACTTATGCTGCATTTTCAAATTGAAAATTGTACATGTTATCCAGATGCAAGAACCTTACCTAGTTTCCAGATCTGAGAAGATTGTGTGTGCATCTCATATACTTGGGGTATGCTTTTTTTTTCATTGTTAAAGTGATTGAATACAAAAAGGCCTGACCTAAAGCATCCAATAAGCTGCCAGCTTGAAATTTTGTTAACAATTGTAGTGGAGAATAGTTATTTATATGACCCTTCAAGACAAATAAGAATAACATGTCGCCCACCAATGCGTTCCTTAATATCCTTTAGAATTTGCATTTTGACTTTGCAATTTGAAATAAAAACTTGTCAATAGTGGTCCATCCAACATGGATGAGAATCTAGAAATATCTCCAAATGATAGGGATAATGTTAAGGGGCAGGCTATTTCGTGGGGTAAGGGCCTGGCGATCCCGAAGG